>CAIGRF010392014.1:68247-84827 GCA_903798235.1 Fraxinus ornus | reverse complement strand
ATATATGAAGTGTACATGCATGAATTTGAAGAATTAATTTATTGAATTATAATAGGATATATATAAATTAATGTTAATTATTATCATACACGTAAATAAATAATTGAATTGTATAAAAAATTTATTTATCATAAACAGTTTTTTTAAACTATTTTCTATATTCACTAATTTTCAAATATCATTTTTACAACATTTATAAACATTTCAAATTAACGTGCAACGCATGTTTAGTTGTAACTAACATATTTATATTTAAATATTAGATGGGATTTTGCTAAATTACAAGGGCACTTTTGTAAGAACACATGCAACCTTTCATCAACCATATCGTAAATACAGGGATTTTTATTTTGTTCGTTAAGATATTAATTGATGCCAGCTGGAAATTCAAAAACTTCCTTTTTCACAATTTATTGTAAAGTGATAAAAAAAGGGTGTTCAAAGTAAATAAATTAATTACCAAAATTTGAGGACTCTTTAAAGCATTGGTTCTTGTGATTTTGCTTTGTGGGCTTCAACGGTTTCTGTTTTTAATGCTCAGAAGTTTCCGCAGAGAGTTGAAAGTCAGTTAAAATAAACAGTGAAGTGAAGAAGTGAATGTGGAGAGACATGGAATTTGAGTAGCGTTCTCGTTTCAGTTTGATTCTGGTATTTTCATCATTTTCTTCATCGTACTTTTAAGACTACAAGTGTACGCTGAATCTGTTTGGGTTTTTCATGAATGGATTATTTTGAAAACAGTGTTTTATTCGTGGGTTTAGACTGATTACTGTGTTTTCACTACCACAGAATAAAATACGGTGTCGTCATGGTTTCTCTCTGCGTTATCTGGTTTAGAATACTCTTTTCTGGGTACATAAGTTTTGTTAATAAGGTGTTAGTGCCATTTATTTTTATTGTTTGATGCAATTTATGATGGATAAGAAAAAATTATGGTACATAAAGGGCCTGTTTGGTACAATTCACAAAGATTTTATCGTATTTAGTATTTGTCGAGTATTGTTAACGAACATACTAAAAGGTTTTTCTTTTCTTGGTTTGAAATTGACATGAGATACCTGGTTTAAAGTCCTCGTTTGGAGAACGAGAAAGCAGGTGCCTGAATGGACTGTTCCTGCTGTAGAAAATTCATATTTGAGCTTAGCATTATTTTTGGTTTCTTCAGTAGATATACCACTTTAATTCTGTATAGTTCTATTTATTTTTCGTTATATCTGATATCATTTTCAATCATGTTATTCTATGGTTACCTGTGCAGTGGCAAGTTGTGAAATGGATTCTTTCGAGGCTGTTAAAACTGTTCATGGCAGAATCTTATTATTGGAACCAGAAAATGTTGCAAGAAAGATTATTGGATATATTTATTTACAAGACATTCCTGACCAGGAAATGATTCGGTTAGCTTTAGGGCCGGATAGCTTAATCCACACATTGATACAGAAAGCAAAAACTGCACTTAGGTTAGCACCAGTTGTTTCACCTCCCATTTCTCCTTCCATTAACCCGAACCCTATATCAGATCCGTCCCTTCACATGACCCTCCCTCTACCAGCTTCACCACGCCCTTTTCCATCTTTGTCTTCACTTCGGAGGGTAGATCCTTATTTGCATCCTCAGGTAGTTGCTGAGCAGCAGCGAGTGCATAATTCACCTTTCAAAGTATTATCCTACGCTGATTCAAATCCTGAAGAATACAGTTTTCAAAACCAATTTCAGGGTTTGGAGGATCAGCTAGAGCTAGCAAACTCTGGGTCATCAGGTTTTCTAAGTGATTATTATCGTTCAGAAGCTGCATTCCATAATCTGAGTAACAGAGGTTTGAGGAATTCTCCAATTTTAGTGGATTACCCGGTTAAGGCTTGTCACTATTTCAACAAGGGCTTTTGTAAGCATGGAAGTAACTGTAGGTATTTTCACGGAGAATATTTTCCAGAGAGCTATCAACATATGTTTGGTCCTAATTCTTATCAATTTGACAACAAAGATCAAGTGTTCCAGCCGGGGTCCCTTGAGAAATTAGAAATGGAAATCACAGAGCTATTGAAATCCAGGAGAGGTCATCCTGTTTCCATTGCATCTCTGCCGATGATATACTATGAGAAATTTGGTAAAACTCTACAAGCCGAAGGATATTTGACTGAAAGCCAAAGAAATGGAAAAGCTGGTTATAGTTTGACTAAACTTCTTGCTAGGTTGAAGAATGGTATTCGGCTCATTGACAGGTGTAATTTAGATCTTTACTGGCATTCGTTGTCCGTGTATTAGTATATCCAATGTCGATAAATTATCATTAGTCTTCCAATTTTGATATGCAGACCTCATGGACAGCATGCAATAATACTGGCTGAAGATGCTCCAAAGTACTTTGACATCCAGGGTGAAATAAATGATCCTGGTCTGACTATTAGCGGCTCTCGACAAATTTATCTAACATTTCCAGCCGAGAGCACTTTTACTGAGGAAGATGTGTCCAATTACTTCAAGTAATTTTATCTAAATCTGCTTCGTTGCTTATTTTATTGTCCTCAATTTTCATCATTATAATGCTCTCTTTTTCTGTGTTCTCTCATAGTACTTTTGGCCCAGTTCAAGATGTGAGAATTCCCTGCCAGCAGAAACGGATGTTTGGTTTCGTAACTTTTGTGGATGCAGATACTGTGAAGTTAATTTTGTCCAAGGGAAATCCACATTATGTTTGTGGGGCTCGTGTTCTTGTGAAACCTTATAGAGAAAAGTCCAAGCTTGTTGATAGGTATATTTTCTACTTCAAAATAATTTCTTGATCTAATAAACTACACGGTTTCTATTCACTTAATCTTCCATTTATACGCGGCCTCTCAATTTGTTGGTAGGGACTATGTATTATAGACACGGCTCAAATCAAGAAAAATTGTGTAGCTTCTATTTAATGCTTAAAATTTTCTTTTTTGATAAAATGCAGGAAATACCAAGTAAAACTTGAGCATCCGATGTATTATCACTCGCAACCAATAGAAATCGACTCTGAGCTTCTTGAGAGTGAGACATTTGCTTTTACCTAACTGCAAGCCTAGTTTACTTCCTCATTACTAGCTTTGAGACTGCAATAATTATGAAATATGAAGTCTTATTATTTATTTGTATGTTCAATTGATGGGAAAGATAAGTTTTGTGAATCGAACTTCAGAAGCACATGCTTGTAAAGCAATTCCTAACCGCATTGTCTTAATTTTCTAACTAAATGTTTGGTACGTAGTATGAGATCTTATTGGACACTATAATCAACCAAATAATAGCTTCTTTTCTTCTTGAATATTGTCTTATCATATGTAATCCACCTTACCAAAATATGCCTTAAATGTACTTACGCAATGATCCTCCCATTTTTCCCATATAATCAATGCTGTCAAAACTGGACCTGACCGGCTGGTCCAACCGGAATAACTGGGAACAGGGTCCAAAACCAGTCCGGTTTTAAGTAAAAAATTGGAAAGTTCGAAATTTTGAAACCAAGCCAAGAACCACTGAGTTCAACTCAACTTTTTTTATTTCTATTTTTTTTTTTTATATTTCTTTACCACCGGTTCAACCTAGGTTCGACCTTTACCTTTTCCTAGTCGATTCTCGGTCTGGTTTTCAAACTATTGCATATGATATGTTTTTTTTTCTAATAATTGTGCTCCTTCTCGTTGCACTTTTCGTTCTTTGTATAATTTTCTGCCACAGGCTGAAGCTATTTCTCATCTCATGTCTTTGTTCTATTTAATACAGAATGGGAATCCTCTAGGCTGCTCAGGAGGCAACTAATGGAAGAGCGTGAATGGGCCCTTGAACGCGAGGCATTACGTCTCTCACAGCTCCAGATAGCACAAAAACCTCTGATCAATCAATCCTTGTTGGGCTATTCAGTGGATGCGCCAAAAATGCCTGAAGGTCATTTCTTAATTTACGAGAATAAGCATCTGTCAAAAGTCGATTAGCTTTCTGTCAGCGTTATTCATTCTACGTTGTTCCTTAATGATTGTAAATCAAAATTATGCAGATAATTCCAAGTTCTTGTCTGAGCGTTTCAACTATATGTTTGATGTTCTAAACAGTGGCTCTACAAGTGATGATAACTCCAGGCCCTTGATTGCAAATTACAGTGATCAAGAGAGGTATGCAAGCCTCTTTTTTCTAAATATGATTTAGACTAAAAAGTAAAAAGTAAAAACTACTTATTTAGTAAGTAACTACGTTTTTATATAAATAGGATTTTATGCTTCCTTCTGAGACTTGACAGTTAAAAAATTTGTGCAAGATGTAGAAATCACGGAGTTTTTTATTTTCTCACATTTGCCATCTCCTTATTGTTGGTTTTTTAACTATTACAGCAATCACGGACTGCATCTCCCTGACAGCCCTTTTGCATCTGCAGTTGCTAGCAGCATTTCTGCAGTCATATAGATTCAGAATAAATCACGCAAGAACTATAGAGTTTATAGAGTTCGGGTTTTAGAAGGCATCGTCTTTAGTTTGACAGATTACAGCTCATTTTTCTGCTTTTCCGAGGAATCAAAATTTATGCTGCAAGTACATATCGGTATAGAGAGAAACATCAGAAGAATATGACACAGAAGTAAGGAATCTCCTAAATTTGCCTTTTCTTTTCGAAATTTCACTCACCGAAGGAGGATAGATATCTTAATGTCTTAGAGAAAAGAATGTAATATAGGAGTTTGTCGATAATAGCCTAAGTGACTTCACATAACAAATTGAATTCATGTTGAAACATTTCTTTATATGCCAATGTAAATATTTGATGCTACTGGATAATCTCTTATTCGTTTTAATCACAATCTAGACGGCTGCAATTTTACGTTTTCTTATAGCAAGGCATGGCAAGATTGAGGTACACTGGATTATGTGTTAGGAAACTCTTACATTGTTCTGCGGTGGTTTTTCAATATGAAGAACATCTATGATTCTATGGTGGTTGGTTTTTTTTTTCTGATGCAGTAGCACATTTTTTGTGGCTTTTACTTGAATTTGTGTACAACCCACTGTTTGTACTGAGGGGTTATGAGGAAAGGCCTCGTAGACTACGAGTCGCGGTAAGGGTTAAAATGGTATTATAGCATCACACGAAGATCTTGAATTTAAATATTGCCTTCAACAATTTGTAAAATTAGTGCACGTGTCAATTTCATTTATATATAAAAAAAAATATGGTCAGCGTATGTGGGGCAAATTGAAGACAGTTAACTAAAAGCTTTTATACGAGGTTGTGCACACATATTAAAATCTAAGTTAAAAGTCAATTAATTGTAATCATACATATCGTGGGATTTACAATTTTTTATCAAATTTTCAATCATATCACTCATCGATTTTTATCAAAATCTACTAGAAATTCAATTTTTAACAAAATCAAATGGGCTAATACCTATTAGCTTAATTCATTAAGAACCTTGTTACTCGTACAACATTGATTGACAACCTTGGTTGACAACTTCACATTTGACATCATCTTATTCATCCATTTTAAAAATTGTTTTTTAAATCAAAGACCTGAATTTTAGCAAAATCGAGGTTGTCAATCAGAGTTGTACAAATAGCTTAATTCATTAAGGTTTGTCTTAGATTATATAATATGTTTCTTAGTTCTTCATACAGAAAATATCTAATATATGCCGTTGATGTAATTATTTGAATGTAAGGTTGTAGGTTTAGAGAGCAATTTACAAAAATGCCCCTAAAATAGAGGTCTTTTGAAAATTGTATAAAATTAAGTGTCACAAAAAGTGACACAATGTCACTTTTATTAAAAAAAAAAATGTGATGTTTATTACTAAAAAAAATGATAGAAATTTCAAGAAAGTGACTGTGACGAACACTAAAAAAAAAAGTGACAATTTTTTTTCTAAAAAAAGTGAAAAATACTATAAAAAAAAGTGATAAAAGTTCAATAAAAATAATTAAACGCTGAATTCAAACATGCACCACCCTATTTCTTGATATCCTGAATGCAATTGACATATGAAGCAAGACGAAAATGAAACATATGAGAAGAAAGTGATTTACCTGTATTGAAGCCAAACACATCTCATTGTCAAAAGCGAGACTACACCTAATAAAGTATAATAGAGTTTCGGCACATGTGAGGAGGTTCGCCTTCGGGACTTCCCCTTTAACAAAAGTATAATAGAGTTGGAGAGGATTAAATCTGAACACGTTAGCTAAAACTAGCCCAGCCAAGCCCAGCCCATATTCACAGCTCACTACGTTTTACCACTGAACAAAAATGGCGGATTCAACCCCCATTTTCTAAAACCTAAATCCCATCCAATCGAGAGTAAGAACATGAATACAGACATTACAGCATCGGCGAAGCCGGAGTATCCAGTTGTAGATCGGAATCCTCCCTTTACGAAGACGGTGGCTAATTTCAACACCCTCGATTACCTCCGTCTCACCACCATCACCGGGGTCTCCGTGGTCGTCGGGTATCTCTCCGGTACTTCTAACTACTCATTCCTCATTTCCGAGTCGTAATTAATTGGGGAGAAAAAAAATACTGGAGGTCACTCATCTTTGAGCGAAATTTACAAAACCTTGTACCTTAATTAGTCTAAGTGACGGAATTCTGTTTCTAGGAACGTTTTGTCAATTCTTTTCCGTTTAGATCTGTTGGAAATTCGATTCTGGTCACTTTTTCAAAATTCACCAGTAAAGTTTCAATTTTGTTTCACAACTTTCCTACATGATATGTTTTGGTATTTCAATTATTCTTGACGATAGTTTGCTGCATTGGCTATGCCTATGCAAACTCTTGCTTTTAACTCGAAATTCGTGCTATAGAAATACAAATTTTAAATAGGATCCTGCTATATAAGCAGGGGAATTTCACAAGTTAAAAGGTGTAATTATTGAACAAGTGGATAAGAGAATAACAAGCTCCATTAAATTCCGTATTTTTTCTAGGTAAGAAAATATGTTTGCCAAGAAGAAAAGGAAGTCAATATTTGTGACAGAATGTTATTGATGATCAAACTGAAGCAAGATTGAAACTTTGGCGATAAGTTTGAATTTGGAAGAAAAAAAGTCGAGAAACTTAAAGCGTAACTTTTTGCATTTACTTCCGGCTCTTTCTACCTTATTGATTGATTATTCAAAAAGACGTGTTGTTGATGTCTTATTTCTTTTGAAATTGATACTAGGAATTAAGCCAGGGATAAAGGGACCATCAATGGTGACAGGTGGTTTGATAGGGGTGATGGGAGGTTTCATGTACGCTTACCAGAATTCGGCTGGGAGGCTCATGGGATTTTTTCCCAATGAAGGCGAGGTTGCCAAGTACAAGACACATGCTTTCTAGGGTTTATCTGATGCTTCCTCCTTACATAATTTCAATGAGAAGCTTAGAAAACTTTGGCAAGTTACTTTAATTTTATGCTATTTTGTACGAGCATTTGCAAGTTTTCATGCTGCTCTCAATAATCAAATTGTGTTCTGAATTGCTTATTTTGAAAACGCCTGTTATTTCAATGTGTAATTGCTGAACTAGTTGGCCTCTTGAAATCTTGTTTACTCTTAGATTAAATTGCTTTGTGTTAGAACACCAATGGTTACTTTCTTGAATCTATTGCCTAAGGTTTGACTCTTGATCCTTGCAATGTTGGGAATGATAATAGAATTCTTTATCAATGACTGCTACTCCTTTCCTGGATCTGTGACATAATTACTGCTCTCTGATGCCCGTTGTCTTTTTTAGCGGTATTATTGTAATAGTGGACATAGATAGCTGCATTGTCTTGATGAGGCATTCGTACTGGTCAAGGTTGTGATGTTCATATTCGTGGATGAAATGAATGACAAAATTGAAAAGCAACTCGAAAAGCTTAAAGATTGTTCTAGAGAATTGCTCTACGTTCTGCAACTGCTGAAAACATCTTGTACATGAGTAGTACTTTGGTCTCTCAAGGCTTATGGTGGAATGTAAAGCTCTTAACTGGACAGTGGATGTATTTGTTGGATGTTTTGAGATAGGTGATCAACGAGGATGAATGGACTAAAATTGTATTAGAGGAATAAATGTTTTCTTAGCTTGCATTAGAGAGCGCTAGAGTATTGTGCTAATATTGACTTTCGCTAACGAAACAACTGAAAAATAGAAGTTTGATTTCTATATAATATATATTTTCTAAAAAGTCGGTTTACAATTTTGTGGGCCCATAACTACTCTGGTTTTGAGGACATTGATTAGAAGGGTTTGTAGGCTGAGTCTGAAAGATATGAGCTTCAACACTATTCTCTCTATTTCCATAAAGATTCAAGCCACCATTTACAATACCATAGCATGCTGGGTTTTGTTCATTAGTTCTATTCTCGACTATGCGGTTATATCCAACCCCTAGATTCAGGCTGATCGAATTGTTATCCTCCGGCCTGGTTCTTGAGCTTACACTCGCCTGTGAGTGTGCAGAAAATTCATGGCTGCTGGTCTTGACAGCTGGAACATTGTGATTGTGTTTACCCTCATATGTAGTTATAACTGCTTTCGGGTCATGGGAAGCCCTTTCAACATGTTTCCTGACTGGGCAACCGGCACTTGTGCACTTGTAATAACTCCTGCATGGTAGATTGAAGTATAACTGCATAAGAAATACTTGATTTTTTGTGCTACAAATTATTGCTGGTCTGATTGCATGTACATGTACAGAGTAAATTTAAGCAAAGCTGATCCTATCGAAACTTCAGGACAACATGTGAATTAGTTAAGCACGCTTAGCATGGTTATCAGCAACAGGTCCATACAATGAATAAGGCCAATCTATATGCTAGTATTAATTCCTACAAGCTTAACTTTATTCTAAAGGCCATCTTAAGGCGTTCCCAGTTTTGGGAGAGGAGATGCTTTCTCAATATGGAAAATTACACAGGCATTTTACTTTCTTTCTTCCTAGTTTGATATTGCTGGGGATGGAATTGTTTTTGAAAAAAGATACAGCAATGACTGGAGTGTCGGATATTGCCATATTGATGGGGTCTCGATGATGATATGGGAAAACTTAAGGCTCAAGGTCAGACATCCTAATAACCCCATTACACAGTTCAGAGTAAAATTGAAAGAGCTTGGATCATTACACTACTTCCTTGGATTGAAAGCTCACAAGGATGCTCTTGATTATGCTTGTCTCAATCCAAATACATTGCAGATTTGCTAAAAAATAGAAGATAGAAGGGCCCAATTCAACAAGGAAAACTCTCTCACGTTTTGAAGGACGAGGCAATGGACGATCTGAAGCTCTATCGAAGTATAATAAGGAAACCTAAAGTACCTAATAATGTCTAGATCAAATATTTCACATGCAGTTGACAAGTAGAGTCAATTCCAGGAGAGCTGAGATAACTAATGGAGAGAGACCCATAACAAATGAACGCTGATTTTACTTTATTTCTATAGCTTATGACATGAAAACATTTCCTTTCCGTTTTCTACAACTATCCCCATGATATTGATTTGTAATTTTAAGATAATCGTGGTGTCTTCGAAAATTCCTGCAAATACATGGTACAGTTTATACCAATGGTAGATAAGTGAATTGTCTTGAAATTTGGACGAGTCAACTAGGTCAGCAATTAAAACTGTGAACAGACCAAAACAGAAACGGTGAATTACCCTTTGCCTAATCAAGCACCGGCATTTTATCTCAAAACTGGAGGGGGGAATATTGAATTAATGTGTCCAAAATGAGATTTTACTCAATATCCAATCTTCTACATTGTGATTTAACATAAATTATCGCACACCTGGGATTTGGATTGCCTCGGACTACTTTCTGCCCATACTTCCGCCATCGATACCCATCATCCAGTATATCAACCTCACTCACAGTTTGAACAACAACTCGTGGTTCACGAATGGGCTTAACAACTGTTGTAATATCAAGATCATCCTCTATCTTCCTGCTCAGATTTTTAAGCAATGGATATTATTTTCAAAATAAGGTTAATAGATTTAAGGCATTTGTAAAACTGTATTACCTTCGCTTTGAAAAGGGATCATCTTCATCGATGTCATCATTAGTGCCTTGAAATTGTGAACCTGCACCTTTTAGACCATCCTCATTTACTTGCCGAGGAGACAGCGCTGGGGAGATATTTGGGTCCATGTTACCAATCAGACTATTGGTGCTCAACTTGTCTTCGACAAAGTTCAAAAATAATAATAATAACATTATGAGAGAACATTTTTGCACGTGGACATGAATAAAGCATGATAAGACTACCAAAAATTTGCACTATTACAAAGGAAAAATCATCATAAGAGCTAGTTTAGTTACCCTCTTGACCAATCCCTGATACATCCTTGTCCATTTTATCCTCTTGAATGGACATAAGGGCACCAGGATTGTGTCTACGGGCAGGTTGAGGTTTTGGATGATCATGTGAACCCTTATAGACAATTTCTGTTATCTGTCCAATTGGAGAACGTTCAAAAATCTTTTTCACCTCACAGCTTGGATATGTACATTTATAATAGCTTCGAGGAAATTCACTTCCTTTAACAAGTTTCTGCCCATATTTTCTCCAGTTGTACCCATCATTTGATGTTCTCTCAGCTGTTATTGGGACACCATCTTTATGGTCAGAAGGCAACACTTTGATGTCTGTAACGGAGTAACCTCCCTGGTTCAATTCATCGACAGTACCACAAGATGATGAATGTGTGCTCTTAAGTGCAGATAGTCCAAATACTTTTGAACTTGGCAGCTCACATGTAGCCATATGTGAAGGTGCTGGAGGCTGCAGAGAGCAATGATCTTGAACTCGACTGCAAGGTCCAGTCTGCGGCTGGTTCAAACTTGCAGGAATCTTTGACACAATAGAATGAAGAATATTAATACCCGAAATCAGCACAAATATTCGTAAAACAAGGTTCAAAATTTGCATTTTTGCTATGATCATCAAGAATTAAGAATTGGGAGATGAAGCAAATAGTGCATGGTTAAAAGGGCTCTGACTTCAACGTCCTGAAAATCTATCCAAAAAAGGTAAAAGTTGGATTTGAATTTATCTCGAAAAAACGAACAGATAAAATGAAGCTTTATCCAGCCTCTAATAACTTGTTATAGTGAGATCGCATTGCTCGTCTTGTGCATGGGATCTTCTTTAGGTTCACTCTTAACAAAACTCAACCACCTAACTCATCATTCCCATAATTAATTCTCAATTGGTGCTACTTCCAGTTTGTTGGGGGTGTATTATTACTTCTTATCTTATCCATTCTAGCGTGACAACACAGTCATCTTAACATCCTCATTTGCGCTAAATTTATCTTATAAATATTATGCCCTTTATTGGCCCAACATTCAGCACTATAAATCCTTGTTATCATTTCACTATTTCATTCAAACCTAGTTTGCTTTTAAACCTTTTTTTCCCTCAAGAAGATTTTCTGGAAAAGGAAAACTATTTCAATGACAAGGGCATTCTGTCAACCAAATAGCAAGTTCTAGGGTATTACCATTAGTCCTTTGGATGATAATCCTGATGCACAACTAGATCCAGCGTGAAAATTAAACTCGAAATTGCTGGGCATTCTTTCATCAATATTATTGCCACCAGAACAATTTTTTCCCAATGGCAGGACCGAAGTTTCACCATTTCCTTGCATCAAATGGGGCTTGAAAAAGGAACCTGTGGTGGGAGAAGGTTCTGCCTGCAAAATTGCAAAAGAAAGTTAATGACTTGGGGAAATATTTCTCCCAGCCAAAGGTAAAAAGAAAAGAAAAATTTGGAATTAACTTTCTATTCTACACCAAATAGGCTCACTCTTTTTTCCTTTAATGTCTGTAAGAGAATTTTTACCCTCTTAAGTGTATAAAGGAGATTTATTTAGAAACTGGGCAATCAAATTTGAGTTATGTTATATGTACATAACAATTTATATAATGGTTTACCAACAAATGATGTGGCGAGATATAATTGGATCAAAATCACATCAATTAAATAACTTCTTCACTTACATTTTGACACCTCAATCATTATATAAAACATTATGTAAATAATTATGTACAAAAAGCATTTTCCATCAAATTTATACCATAAAACCTCAAAGGTCATTGATTTTTCAAGTTCCAATGACGATGGGAAACCTTTGAATGATATGCTCAATGGCGACGAATGTCAGGCATGATCCTGACAATCAGGACGGCATAAATTCTTCTGGTGCTGTATTCATAGAGCTCATTTATTTGAGTGCAATGTCTTTTTCACCAGGGAATAGCAACAAAGGAAAAATGACAAGCACCAAAAAATGAAAGGAAGATTTATTATGTGAAGAAACACCAGTGGAACTTATTAATCTTTTTCTAAAGTGTAACTTACAGAAAAAGGTTTAAAGGTGCTGAAGTTGATTCCATAAAGAAAACAATATTATACATCCTAATACATGATATTGCTCATTCTCCAAATGAGAACTTAAAATGAAAAAGAAACAGACAACTAACTGCATTTGCTGAAAAAGAACCTAACATCAAATCGATATGAAATCCACTTATTAAGTCAACAATCATGCTTGGTGTATATCATAGTGTACACTCAGTCACGTGTCAAGCTACCATTTGACCGTTAAAAAAAAAAAAAAAANAAATATATTAAAAATGTAAAAAAAATACGTTTTTTTTCAATAAAATAAAATAAAAATCCAAACTTTTTTACCGTTAAAAAAAAAAAAAAAAAATAGATTTTCCCAATCACATCTTGCCAACAAGGATGATGTACAAGTGGCTTTATTCTTACGTCAATACATAATCGAAATTCCCCCTACAAATACTCTAATGTCATCAAAATGACCAGTTGATACTAGTGCCAGACTCAGAGGACTGAAATCCAAAATAAATTTGTCTCGATGATTTTTTATTTTTTTTAATATTGTTATATTTTGTATTTGAAAATTCTTTCCGCATGTTAAATTCTGCCCCCACTGGTTTCAAGTATTGGCTCTGAGTTTGCAACTCAAATTTCAAATACCATAAATCTGAATTTCACTAAATAAAGAACAAGTGAACAACACACCAGATATTTTATTCCATAATAGTTCACCTATCAGTAATTAACGATTCCATTGAAAAAAATGTAACAACTCTAATTGCATCCCAGATAGACGTTAAGCTAAAAGTATAGCTTGTGAGGTTATTATTGGCGGGACACCCTCTCAATACAAGCCAGTATTAAGACTGAACTATACCCAATTTAGTCAATTAGTCTAACCAGTGTCATTAGTAGACACTCCTATAACTCGCTGTGGATGAGGCTATCTGGGGAGAGCTACCTCCAGTAGAAGCTTTTTTTTTTTTTGGTATAGTCACCCAGCGGCAGCGGATGTCAATCCTAAAAGAAGGGGTTAATTGTACAGCTCTATTTGCATTTTAGAGTAGCTAAGCTAAGACTTTAGCTTGTGACTTTATAAGTAAATGGCTATTCTCTCCTTAGAAATGTGTTACAAGGATGGGTCTACCAAGCACGGCCGTAACAGAAAAGGTCGGAATTTCCTAATTTCTTGGCTACTTTAGCAGCTTTGTTCACAACGTTTAACGCAGTGCCTTGATGCACAAATTGGGTATAGAAATCGAATCTAAATCTTTCAAGCTACTACTCAAACAATTTCTCCATAAATCAGCAAACAAAAAGTAAAAAGTGTAAAAATTAATCTCGATTATTAAAAAGACAACAGCGACCTTGATGTTCGAGAGAAGAACCGGCGATTCGAGAAACGACGTCGGACTGAGTCCAGGGGGAATAGTAATACAAGTTGACCTGGAGATCGGGAGCTTCGCCGGAGACATAAGCCTGTACTTCGCTCCGTTGCTCGATCCGCCGGAGAAAATCGCCTCCACCGGAACGGAGACGCCGCTATCTGACACGTGCTCAGGAGTGGAGGTCACGTGACTGCTACCATTTTCCTTATAGGAGGGAGCGGGAGAGGGAGAGGGAGAGTGAAAGTGAGCTGGTGACTGAGCTTCTTCGTCCATTAAAGAATGAGAATGTTAACTCTATGGAGGTTGCTTTCCTGTTTTGTGAATGGGATGTGGTAGGGGTATTTTGGGTATTACGGATTGGAGGCAAGTTTGTCAAAAGATAGAGGGTAAATAACACTAAAAGTCACCTAACTTTGAGTAAAGTTTCATTTTAGTTATTAAACTATTTATGCTTCCAAAGTCGGCACGGTCCATCTACTCATGAGCTCTTTGACGAGCCGAGCTCAAGCTCGTTCAAGCACGAGTCGAGCTCGACTCAGCCTATGAGCTCACGAGATCGTGTTTTTTTACTTTTTTCTTCACTACAAGCCATGAGCCAAGTTCGTGAACTTTAGGCACGGCCTATGAGTCGTTTGCAAGCTCAACGAAGGCTCGGCTAGCTGGGGAGAACCCCCGACTCAGGCTTGGGCCAAAATGAGTCCAAGTCGTCCATGGGCCGAGCTTTGACGAGCCGAGCTAATGACTCGACCCTTTTACCATCCCTACAAGTCTCTAGGGATTAAAATCTAAATTTTAATTTAAGTTAAAATCAACAATTAATTTTTAATCACAAATTTCATGAGATTCATAATTTTTCAACCACATATTTTATTAATATTTATCAAAATGTACTAAAAATCTGATTTTAATTTCCATCAAACAGAGCCTAGGTTTGAAAATTCGAAATTCATATTGGTCACCAATAATTATCCAGCACAATTTGTCTAGTTGCACTCCAAATTGCTTTTCAACATGTAGAAAGTTGTGCGTGTATAACAATTCACTACATTGAAATTTGTGCAGTGTCAAAATTTTCTTACTAAGAACACAAATTTATAAATCGTCGTCGAGTTAATGTAGCAGACAAGAGTCATAGGCTCATAGCAAGTTCGTGTAAAAAAAATTGCTTACCACGTTGAAAAAGATGTTAAATCTTGTAACGGAATCGATATTCGTAGCCAAATTGAAAACAAAAATAAAAAGTTCAAAGATGAATTAAAACATTTGTCAATTTAACATTATTGACAAATGATGAAAAAGTAAATAGTACTTGTGAAAAAAAAAACGTGTGAGTGCATTGATTTGAATATTAATAATCACTTGTCAAACATGTTATTGTCAAAAATCCGGTGTTCACGTGAATGTAACTAACAATTTACATATAAATTATATCATAACCGTACATCATATTAAGTCATAGGGTGTGTTTGAGCAACATTATTTTGGAAAAATGTATTCTGTAGATTGATTGAAAATGTGTGGTTAAAAAAAATGAAAAATTATTGATATGATGAATATATTATTTTATTGAAGAATGTGTGATTAAAAATGAGTAGAAAAATGAAAATGAAAATTTTAATGTGTATTAAACAAGGATTACACAATTTATAGGACACAATCACTTATTAGAATAAGTCAAGTCACGAATCACCTAATTTTTAATTTTTTTTTTTACAAATTTGTTAATTTCAAAAATACATACAACTATGGTCATCATGAAATTTCTATTTTGCCAATTTCCCAAAGGGGAAGTCATGTTGTCGAAAATCATTCACGGGGAACATAATTTGACAATGATATGTATGAAAACTTTCATCTCATTTGACGAACAACTTTACCATGTGATCCTTCAATTCACCAACAGACAATTGACATTTGACATTTGACACTCTCTAAAGGACAAAAAATTGATTGACAAAATTATCCATGTGCTATTCTCCTTTTGGGCAATTGATTGACAAAATTATCCATTTGGGCAAATGGCAATTGCAATCCTACATTTTTTTTCCCCTCGTTCTTCTTTTGTGATTTTACTAAAATTTAAGTAAAATATGATCGATGGATGTAACAATATGTTATATATGCAATCAGTAATTCAAGATTCACACAAGAACGTATCGTGATTCGCAACATTTCATTTTTAATAAATTATATAACATTACTCTTTTAAACATGCTATAATTGCTATAGAATATACAATATAATATGAAATAAGCATTATATTGTGCACGTAACAATGGTATATTTAAAAATGTTAAGATATTAAAAATGTTAAGATATTTAAAAATGTTAAATATTTTTTGGTTTTATTGTCAAATTTACGATTTAGGTCCTTAAGGTTCAAGCTTAAACTATTGTGATCCATTAAGTTCCAATTAAAATGAAAATGGTCATTCGGTGACCATTATTGAAATTGGCTGATACTTCAGTAACCGTTAGTGCAAGTTTTAAATTTCAGTGACCGTTTTGTGTTTTTTATGTAACTTTAATGACCGTTTGTGAAATTAACCCTATTTAATAATCCAAATTTTTTTTTAATAATAAATCCCTACATTTTAGGAGCTATTTAGTTGCTTGGAGATAAATATGTATCTTGATTGCAATAGGCTATATTTATCATTTTCTGTTATGAGATATATTATTTTAGGAATAAAACAATTTGTTAATGTTTTGGAATCTTTATATAGGGAAATTATAAAAAATCAGGGACTTAAAGTTTACTTTTTAAAAATCAGGTGCAAAATATGTTTAATAAAAAATCAGGTAATATATTAAAACATAACCATAATCCCAAACAAACCCTAAATCATTTCTATT
>CAIGRF010392014.1:53931-64546 GCA_903798235.1 Fraxinus ornus | reverse complement strand
TTTTGAAAAATCGAAAATAGAAAATGGGTTGAAAAAAGCAAAGAGAACGCCCCCTAAATTTTTAATAATTTTGATTAAAATTGATAAAATATTTAATTGAAAAGTAAATAAAAATTATGGATATCATGAATTGTAATTTGAAAACTATTGGACCTAGTTAAAAATTTAAGCCCCTATTTAGAGAAATAAATTTTGTAATAGTGATTTTTTTTTTTTTTTTGAGAATTTATAGTTAAAAAATATGTGAAATTTGGATTTATATGTAAAATTGTTTTATCGGGAGAATGTGTGATTGAAAATAAATTTGAAGAAAATTAAATTTTCCAATGTATGAAGACGGCTCAACCTGACAAATAAGTCACCCATATTGACTTCATCCCAATTGGATTCAATCAAATAGATATTGTCATCTGGACAAGGTAAATTAATGTAAGTCATGTTGAGCTAAGGATGTCAAATCGATCTTTAGCTCGACGGCCAGTAGTTGGACTTGCAAATAACTCAAGCCGACTTGGCTCGACTCGGGCCACGCCTAATTTTTGGGCGACACATCGAACCTAGCAAGCCACACAGGTCGGGCCATGTCACAGGCTCGTGTGCTGCCTGCTGCTATGTAGCAGCACGACTAAAAAAATTCGAGCCAGCTTAGCTCAAGCCAAAAAAGCCTGAGCCAAGCTACATATTTCGGACCGAGCTTTGGCTCGACTCGATTCGGGCCAAAAAAAGTTTGAGCATGTTTTTTATTGGGCCGTGAACGACTTCATTGACATTCCTATGTTGAACCCACAAGCAACCGGCGACACGGCAACTTGGACCCAGTCCAACGGACAAGGTCAGCTCGACTAGGGAGAATAATGAGTCATGTGACCTCACAAGCCACCCACATTGGTCCCACCAAGCTCGGCTCGGCCTCTGAGACCCGCTCTAAACGCGTAGGTTCAAATTTCAAATTGGAGCTAGGCACCCCCCATTTATCATTATCAAAATAATAGTAGCAGAGGAGCCTATTAATTTGAACGTATCTTCAAATTTTGAATGTAGAGATCAAACTTTGATTCTCATTTATTTACTATTTTTTTAGTTACATAAATCATAGTCAATCTGCTCAATCCAAGTCCAAGAATGACTTTTCAATTTGGGAAAACGGTCTAAACCCTATAAAATTCACAAAATCTTCAAACCCTAATTGTCCTCCGCACCTCCTTTTGTTCCGCCAGTTTTGGGATACTATTAGGGTTTGATTTTTTGGGTGGGGAAGAAGCAAATCGCTTCAAGATTTCCCGGCTCCATTTCTTGGTAAGTTATCACTTCTTTTCCGTTTCTTTTTTTCCCAGTATTTTTCGATTTATTATTTGGTCAATAACTTAATTAATTTTTTCCTTTCTTCTTTTTTAGTAAATAGAAATATTGTTCTTGATTATGGTGGAAAATTCATATTATCTGATTTTAGATAATGGGTATTTATTATGGCGACAAAGAAAGGAAAAAAAAAAAAACAGTTGTTATTTCTTTGGTGAATTGAGGCTTGTATGAAATAGTAGAGTTTCATTATCTGAGTTTGTAATGTACTTTTCCTTTAGAGTTCCTTGTTTCCTTTGATTTTGTTGAGATAGAGTTGAGCCCATGTTACTGAGAAAAGGCTTAGTTTGTTGTTGTTGCTTTTAAATGTAGATGCCTAGTATGGGTTCTGATCTGCTGGATCAAGATGGCGAGGCGTTCGTAGAGGTTGACCCTACTGGCCGGTATGGCCGGTATGGTGAGCTGCTCGGATCAGGGGCTGTGAAAAAAGTGTACAGAGCCTTTGACCAAGAAGAAGGGATTGAGGTGGCTTGGAACCTAGTCAAATTGAGAAGCTTCCTTGGGGATGATGCTATGATCAATCGGTTGTACTCCGAGGTTCGGTTGCTGAGGACATTGAAAAACAAGAATATTATCACATTGTACTCAGTGTGGCGGGATGAGGAGAAAAACACGCTGAATTTCATTACTGAGGTGTGTACTTCTGGGAATTTGAGGGAGTACAGAAAGAAGCACAGGCACGTATCAATGAAGGCGTTGAAGAAATGGTCTAAGCAAATTCTGAAGGGATTGGACTATTTGCACACTCACGAGCCTTGTGTCATTCATAGGGATCTAAATTGTAGCAATGTCTTCATCAATGGCAATGTTGGTCAGGTATAACTGAAGAAATAGTATATCAAGATTTGAAGAACTCGAAAAAGTGAAATGAATTGTGATCATATTAGATTATTCTTTCTAGTTTCTTCTGCTGCACTAGCCAAGATTAAGCATTGATAAGTATGTCACACACTGATATGCAGTATTTATGCTTCAATATTGTATCTTGCTATAATATATTTTGTTTTATATTTTTTGCTTTTAAATAGCAATGAACATAGCACAACGGTGAAGAAAATTCCACATAGCCAATCCCGAATTTATTGGGAATAAGGCTAAATTTGTTTTTTGGTGTAAAGAAAATGAACTTTGTTTTGTATATTCTTTTTTTCCTGCATATTTGTTTTCAGATTTTCTGATGACTCGTAATTTGTCATCATCTTGTTTGTGTAAATAGGTGAAAATTGGTGATTTGGGTTTGGCTGCAACGGTTGGGAAGAACCACTCGGCTCATTCATTACTCGGGACACCAGAATTCATGGCACCTGAGTTGTATGATGAGAACTATACCGAACTGATAGATATCTATTCATTTGGTATGTGTTTGCTTGAGATGGTAACTCTTGAATTACCCTATAGCGAGTGCGACAATGTTGCCAAGATATACAAAAAGGTGACATCTGGGGTGAGGCCCCAAGCCATGAACAAGGTTAAGGACCCCGAGGTCAGGGAGTTCATCGAGAAGTGTCTTGCTCAGCCTAGGGCTCGACCATCGGCTGCTGATCTCCTCAAGGACCCCTTTTTTGATGGAATTGATGATGACGAAAATAATGCTGATGATCATAGTATTAGTTGATAAGTATGTTGTTTTTGTTTCTTTTCCTTTTTGTTTTTGCGTGTTTTGGATTGGGGGTTTAGGGCATACAGTTTCTTTCTTCCAAATTCCTGTTATTGATATTTGATTAATTTGGGAGGTATTGTGAATAGAGTTCAATTTGCCGAAATATTTTTAATTATCGTAAGATTGAATTTTGTGGATTTGCCAGGCAACTTTTTGTTCGAATTGCATTTTTTTAATGCATGATTACTCATATTTCTTGAAACAAAAAAAATTGATTAATGCCATCCATCACCGGCTTATGTGGCAACAAGTTTCTTAATTAATTGTTGAGCCGAGTTGCTCTGTCAGGCTTGTAAAAGGTGTAGCAGAGCAAATGTGAGATTTGGTACTTAAAAACTTACTCCTCAAAGCCGACCCCCCTTTTATCATAACAATGATCACATTGCAAATGAAGAAACATTTGGAACTCTTCTCTTCTGTTGGACCATTTTTTGGGGTCAACAGCATGATTACTCATATTTCTTGAAACAAAAAAAATTGATTAATGCCATCCATCACCGGCTTATGTGGCAACAAGTTTCTTAATTAATTGTTGAACTGAGTTGCTCTGCCAGGCCTGTAAAAGGTGTAGCAGAGCAAATGTGAGATTTGGGGGGTGGGGGGTGTTTAACATTTGGGGAGGTTTTTTTTATGAGGAGGGTCTTCGGGACTCACCTCATGTGAGAGCAATTGCTCTACCAAGCCTGTAAAAGGCTTGGTAGAGCAGAATTTTCCTTAATTGTTTATTAGAGTTGTGATGCATTTTAATGTATCGAAAGTCAAATCTGAGAGCGAGAGAACAGGAGAAAAAATCGAAGTCAAAAGTTTTCAATGGCTTGGATTGAGATTGAGTGGGTAGCCAAACAACCCTTTCACTTTAGGAAGAAGCTAACGAATGTTCATTTGGTTGGTCCGGTCAGTTTGTGTGTTGCGTGTGCTAGAAGCGGCCGACAAACAAAATTTATTCTCAGCCAAGTTGTGACCCCTCAAATGTTTGTTGGGAAAGAAGTATTTTTCAACTTATTATTTCAAACAGTTGAAACATGGAAAAGTCAGCAAGTTGGCCGTGTATTTTTGGTGGGATGGGTTGTTGGAATTCAACAGGCCGTTCCAGTTTTGACGCAAGCAATTTCTTCACTGTTTCGTTCGTATGTTCGACTTGACATGAAAAGGTAAATAAGAAAGAGATGTATGTCGAGTAAAACATATTGAACATTTGCCCCTTCAAAGAGACACGTCCCTCGGTATTTCAATGTCTATGATTCATTGTCTTTATTGAATTTCATTTGTGCTGTAGATTTCCAAAAAAACCGGTCGAGGATTGACTACTGTCGCATCCTTGTTTATATGAACGGAAGAGTATTTTATATGATTAAACGTCACAACTGTGGTAGAGATGAGACTTATCAATTTGAGCCTCACTCGAATATTATCAAAATCTTGATATGTGTTTTGACACTATGTTGAATCATCTGTCTAAAAATTTAAACTGTTAAAAAATAAACGAAATCAATTAAATATCACGTTAAATTACCTCGTTTGAAACAACTATGCATTAATGAGTTACTCACTTTTTGAGAGATTAACTTTATAACTGGATTGAGTTACCTTTATTCTGGTAAGAAGACGCAATCATGGAACTCGTGGATGTCCACTAAGTGCTTCATATATAAACATGTATAGTATCTGAGCCTGACTATTCAACAAAAAGGTATACTAGAAGTATGTTCAACAAGTCAGTTATAATTAGGGGTGGGGTTGGATTGATTTTTCCCCCAACCCATATCCAACCCAACATGGTCGATTTGGCATAAATTCAACTCAATCCAACCCATGTAAAGATTGAAACCCAACCCAACCCAACCCAACCAAATGTCGGTCGGGTTAGGTTGGGTTGGTCGGGTTGGGAGTTGGGACGACCTATCAACAAACATTAAAGTCACCAAAGTATTAAATTAACAAAATAAANTTGGATAAATTGGGTAAAGAATAAAATACGAATAGCAAGAAAATCACTCACAAAAAGATAATATTTCATCATTTATCAAAATTAGAAATATAAGTCGTTGAGAGATTAACTCAATCCACCAGTCGTCACAAATTTCACATTTAGTTATGACATGCTTCGTGGCATGATCGTGGAAGTAATTAAAGAGAAAAAGTAATGTAGTTGGACCACATGTTCTATCTGTTCGAGTTCAATGATACTACATTTACAAAACTATTCCTTTGCCAGAAGCTTGTCAAACACTCAGATCATAGGGGGTGGATGGGTTATTTTTTCATTTTTTATTTCTGTGGGTCCCATACGTGAGAATCTGTGAAACTTCTAGCAAATGAATGGTTCTGGCAATTCAACATTTTTGGTTCGAGTTTTGCTTATCTAAGAAGATGAGAGGATACTTGAAGCAAAAGCAAACCTACCTTGAAGTAATTACTTTTCTATAAACATGTTTGGATAATTTACTTTTTTTCCTTGTACTTTTAAGTGAAATAGTTAATTTTTTAAAGCAATTCGTACTTTACTGTTAAAATAACGAAACTTATGGCTTCAAAAAGAAAAAAAGGGTTTTCTTGACTCCAAATAAGGTCATATTTAGGGTGTGTTTGAGCCACATTATTTGAGAAGAATGTATTCTGGAATAGTAGATTGATAGAGAATGTGTGGTTGAAAAAGAAAGGAAAATTATTGATGTGATGGAAAATATTATTTAATTGAAGAATGTGTAGTTGAAAATGAGTAGAAGCATGAGAATAAAAATTTTAATGTGTACCAAACAAGGGCTTAATGCACCGGAGGACGGAGAGCGCCTTTCATTGGTCCAACCTCCATGTATTCGTATTTTAAACTTTTACTAATAAAAAATTATTAATTTTAGGATTTACTAATTTACTTGTGACTTAATATAAGATTAGCCAAACATGCTCTAGCATGATGCTGAAATTGAGAATTGTTATGGGGTGGGTTTGCCCTAAAAGGATAGTGGAATCTAGGACTTGACAATAATCATTGGACTATCGCTATACTAGAAAACAAATAACAACTGTTCTTGTTAGTGTGGTTTAGTTGGCAATTTGCATCATTGCCGATCTCTTCTATTAAACTTTGTTAGGTTAGGTTAGGTTAGGTTAGATACACGATACACCACTGAATTATATCTAATAACATGAAAAAAGTTAATTTTTATTTATCGTCTAATTCAAGTAGTGCATAAGTTCATTTGGAAGGACAGATTCTTACAAAATCGACCCTATTTAAAAAGAAAAAAACAGATTAGATATTGTTGATGCAGAAAATTGTATGAATAAAATTTAAGCCAACATAGAATATAAATTAGAATTTTTACTGGTAATTACTTGTAAATTACAAGTGTGTTCCTTTTTTGCCGAATGAGATATTTGAAATTTGAAGTGTGTTGAATCCTCTCTCCATTTTTCAACTCTTATCCTCCCTCTTATAGGGAATTAGCATGCATTCTTCATTTTTTTATCTTATCAGCTACAGTATCGAGTTGAGAAAGTACATCTTTGGCATGTTTGGATTGGCTACTGAGCTTGACACTGTCGTGTCATTATGAGTTAACTTTACGTGTGGTCCCCAACAATTAATAAACTAATAAGGGGATGAAGTTAAGACATTTGATTGGTGGAATTGATGAGCGTTGATGTAAGATCTTTCAAATGTCATTTTGTTGATTGACTATTTGTACAATGTGTAAGAAATTTTCAATCATTATGTCTTCTCAAATAACGACGATCATTAGCACGAGCTGACCTCAAATAACCGACCTTAAATTAATATGAATTTAATGCATATAACAAACTGTATTTAATGGGGTCGCGGTCGGATATCAACGGTTACCCTCACATCGGTGCTCGCCTTGGTGATGGACTGACCTTTGAACACGGTTGGCTCGTTTTTCCATTGTTACAGTATAAATTTAATTATATGAAACACGTTTTTCCGAAAATAGATAAATCTCTAATAAGCAGGCACCATCAAGGTCTAAAGGAAATAACATACATATATTCATATCTATATTCTTCTGGTCCCATTTTTGTCTCCTAACTTCAACAGTATGTGCAACTCTAGTCCAAATTGCTTTAGTAATAATTTTGATGATGTTTACGAGGATAAGATCATTCGTGGTAACTCTATTTTTCATTATATTTCAATTAGGTAACTGTATTTTAATTTCATTTAATCGAATAATTATACTTTAATATGATTTTAATCGAATAATTACACTTTAATTTGATTTCAATCTCGTATAACTTTGTTCAATTCAAATTATAATCGATGAGATGACAATCACATAATCGTTGATATAAGTACAATTTCATTTAAATAAATACTGAAAATTATTTATTGGCAATTATATCATTTATTTTCATCCGTTCAAGTTATGAAATTAGACGAAATTACTGATTAAGATCAAATATAATAATTCATGGATCTAAATTGAAGTAGAAATTAATTTTGTGTAAATTTTCGCTGTAACTTGCATAGTATTTCAAAGCTCATCATCTACCTCAGGCTCTCCAAATGTTCTTACACCAGAGGATTGCCCAACACTCTCCCCTCCCTCCCTCTCTTACCCATATTCTTTTTTATATAAATAATATAAATAATAACTGCCCCTCATCCCAGCTAAGGAATTCCATTTCATTTGTTTATTTAAAAGGAGTGGAATAACCAAGAAAAAAAAAAAAAGGAAGGGAAGGACCTTTGGGGAGAGCTAGAGAGAGAGAGAAGAAAATGAGAGGATGAGCACATCCTCTGTTTTTTTTTTTTTAATCAGATTTTGTTATCTGGGCTCCCCCTTCCAATGGTCAGCTTTTATATTGGATTTGGAGAAAATTTGCAATCTTATTCTTTTTCATCGATCGGATTATGTATCTAAATTATGGATTTTCAGGATTGCGAGATTGAATCTTGATTGTTGAATGTAGGATCCGATGATTTTCAATTAAATCCAGCATTTTCACTTGCTAATAAATCAGTATCGGTACTGCTTCCTACCTGATTTTCTGGATAAGGTGTGGTATTTTTTGTTCATTGGTTTGTAGATCTATGTTTTATGTTTTAAGTTCCCGGATAATTATCGATAGTTGCACCTGTTCATCACATTTTTAAATTCTTCCATACATTTCACGTGCTCAGAAAATTTTTTGCTCCTCAATTCATATTCGTTTGCCAGGATTATTTTCTTTCATTTCCTAGCTAAATTGTTTATGATGATGGAAGTTTTACTGAAATTTGCGACAATTGAATATTGAATTGCAGGAAAGATGGAATCAGATCAAGGTAAGCTATTTATTGGTGGGATTTCTTGGGACACAGATGAGGATCGCCTTAAAGAATATTTTGGAGCATATGGAGAAGTAATGGAGGCAGTGATCATGAGAGATCGTACCACAGGTCGAGCTCGTGGCTTTGGCTTTGTAGTCTTCACCGATCCTGCAGTTGCTGAAAGAGTCGTTAAGGAGAAGCACATGATTGATGGACGAACTGTGAGTAATTTACTCGCGTATATCATGTAAAGATCACAATGTATTGAAAATGCAGCAGTATGCACTGCCCGGTGTTCGTTTTTCATAGCTGAAAATGCCTTAATGCCTTGTGTAGATTCAATTGTCTACCAATCTATAATTTTAATAGGGAGGCAAAGATGTTAGGCACCTGCAGCTTTCTAGCTGAATATCGATAACAAGAAAATTTTCTCCTCAGACTTCCTAATCTAATATTTTCTTCTTCTTGTGTCCATGAAAGACAATTTATGTATTGTATTTCAAATTTCAGGTGGAAGCAAAGAAAGCTGTACCAAGGGATGATCAGCACCCGATGTATAGAACTAGTAGTAACATTCAAGGTTCACCAGGTCCCGGACGAACTAAAAAAATTTTTGTAGGAGGACTAGCATCAACTGTCACGGAGGGTGACTTCAAAAATTATTTTGATCAATTCGGCACCATAACTGACGTTGTAGTGATGTATGACCACAATACTCAAAGACCACGCGGTTTTGGGTTTATAACATACGATTCAGAGGATGCAGTCGATAGGGTGTTGCACAAAACGTTTCACGAACTCAATGGTAAGTTGGTTGAGGTGAAGCGGGCAGTTCCAAAAGAATTGTCACCAGGACCCAGCCGAAGCCCTCTTGTTGGATACAACTATGGTTTCGGTAGAGCCAATAACTTTCTAAATAGCTACGTACAAGGATATAATCTGACCTCACTGGGGGGCTATGGAGTCAGGACAGATGGTAGATATAGTCCATTACCTGGTGCTCGAGCTGGGCTCTCCCAATTCGGTTCTCCGGCTTATGGAATGGGCGTGAATATGGATCAAGGTTTGAATTCTGGCTTTGGAGGTGGTTCGAACTTAAGTAGCAATCTTGGCTACGGGCGCCTTATGAACCCCTATTTTGGTGGTAATCAGAGCAGGTATAATACTCCTATTGGTTACAATACAAGTAGTAGCCGAGGAGATTCCCTTTTCAACTCTTCTTCCCGTAACGTGTGGGGGAATACTGGCCTGAATACTTCTCCAAGTAATGCAAACTCAGGATCGTACTTTGGTTCTGGAAGTGGCGGTTTTGGAGTTTTTGGAAATAACGGTGCGAATTGGGGCACTTCTCAGATTGTCACTCCTCCTGGGGGTAGTTCTTCTGTCTTTGGCGGAGGAAATGTTGGCTACAGAGGTGGAGAAAACAGTTTTTCATTAGCAGCCGGAGGATTTGGAAGAAATAGTGGAACATCTGTATCCACAACATCTTCACTTACTGCATCGACCGGTGGTTATGAAGGATCTTATGGGGACTTTTACCGAAGTGGATCGGTGTACGGGGATCCAACTTGGCAAACCAGATCTTCTGAGCTAAATAACTCTGGTTCATTTGGATATGGACTTGGAAATCCAGAAGATGTCGCTGCTAAAGAATCTGAGGATTCTTTGGTGGGTTATGACATTACAAATAGACAATCCAATAGAGGTAACACTGTTCATCCTGTCTTTCTACACCTTGTGCTTGAGTTTAGTGTATGTTGCATTGCATTAATCTATGTGAATCTGAATTATTATTGTGTGCGACGATTGATGGATTAGTTTAATTAAGAGTAATGTAGAGTTAAATACCTTCTTATCCTATCATCTAGTGGCACTTAAATTGGGATTACAATCCTAATGGGACTATATAAAATTACTCTTTAATTAATTACATACTATATGTGATGGACCATTCATGTGAGCAATTGATTGTAGCTATGATCATTTTGGTATTCAATGAGTGAGTTTTCTTAACTGCAAGTACAACTTATTTTGTTTGGTTAGGAGACTCAGGAAGAGAAGAAGGTTGTTGAAGAACGTGATGCAGCCGTGAAAGCATCTAAAAATAGGAAAGATAGTAGTTTATGTGTTCCGTTTATGATCGAGTTTTTCCCTTACCTTTTTATTTCATTTTGAAGCTCCTTTTTATTTAAGTGGTGTTCACATTCTAATGTTCAAGTGTATGGATTCAAAATTTTGTAATGAAATTATCAATTTTTATGCAATTTCAAAATTTGTTCATAAGTTGCATTTTTTATTTTTTCAATCTATTTGCATAAATTGTT
>CAIGRF010392014.1:23574-47369 GCA_903798235.1 Fraxinus ornus | reverse complement strand
TTTTTAAAAAAAATAACTTTTCATTTTATTTTATTTTTCTAAGTAACTATGAGAATTTTTTTTTTAAAAAAAATAACTTTTCATTTTATTTTATTTTTCTAAGTAACTTTTTTTTAAAAAAAAATAAATTCTTATAGTAACTTTTTTTAAATAAGTTTTTATTTTATTTTTTAAGTAACATTTTAACAAAAAATAATTTATTGTTTTATTTTATTTAAGTAACATTTTTTTAAATAAGTTTTTATTTTTATTTTTTTTAAATTTATTTTATATATAATGAAAAATTACCGTTTTACCTTTTAAAATTAGTGAAAATGATGAAATGTTATATGAAATTGAGTGGTCATGATGAAACGTTATATGAAATTGAATAGTTATGGTGAAACAAAATCAAATTAGGTGATCATGGTGATACAAGCCCCTGTTTGTTCCATATTATTTTTTCAATTCTCATTCTTCTACTCATTTTCAATCACACATTTTTCAATAAAATAATATTTTTCATCACATCAATAACTTTTATTTCTTTTCCAACCACATATTTCTCATCACATCACTTCAAAAAAATGCATTATATCATTTTTAATGTGTACCAAACACACTCAAATATAAATTGGGGTGATCATGGTAAAATAAAATAAAATCGAATGGCCATGTTAACATCAAATATAAAGTTGGGTGGTCACTGTTGAATTTAACACCACGTTCTTCCAAACAAATGTAGGGAGGGCAATTTCGTCACTTAACCAACTAGGGTTTTGGGCGCTAGGTATAAAAGCTATTCTTGCAACTCTTGTTTCGCTTTATTCGTCTTGTAGGGTTTGCATTCGCACTGCCGTTCGGCAATTGAGGATTCAACAGAACCCTAGGGACCAACGCCGGCAACCATGGGTAACAGATCAAATTATTCAGTTTACGTATCGTTTAACAATTATTTTCAATTTTGAAGAAACACATGAAGGAAACTGTGTTTGTTTACAGGTATTTCACGGGATTCGATGCACAAGAGGCGTGCCACCGGAGGCAAGAAGAAGGCCTGGAGGAAGAAGAGGAAGTAAGTTTCATACGTCTTCCCAGCTGTTATTTTTAAATCCCTTATCACATTTTCAGTTATTCTAATTTATTAGTTTTCTGTATTTCATGTTTGTACCTAGATTATTCATATGCTCAAATCACTTTGTCGAATAATTGATTATAAAAAATCCAGGTCACTTTTTTTAACGTCTATTTAATTTAATTTTTAAGTTTTGAGTAAATTGATGTTCTTTAAGATTTGACGCTCTTTTATATAAAATTTATGACCTTTTTTGTTCCTTAATGTGATTGATAGGCGTCTACGAAATGAATTCGTGTGAAATGTGTACATCTTCAAGATGATGTGCTATCTTTTGTCATAGATTCTAAAGCTTTTCTGAATTGGTGCCATCTGTTATGCCTGATTCTTGTCTAGTTGGTTGAACTCAACTCTAAATAAAATTTGTGTTTTAATTGATTATTTTTGCATTTTAATTACTAGCCACTAATCCATACATGCAAACATAACTATTCTTGGTTGATAAATATATTATTGTCAAGAGTCAGATTATTAAATATTTTGTCGAAGATATTACAATTTAGATCTACTTTAACTCTTCTTATAACTGGATTGGTTAGGTTTCTAAAATATCTTTTGATTATTAATCGAATTTGACTATTCCAAGGTATGAGCTTGGAAGACAACCAGCAAGCACAAAGTTGTCAAGCAACAAGACAGTCCGTAGGGTGAGGGTCAGAGGAGGTAATGTGAAGTGGCGTGCCCTGAGGCTGGATACAGGGAACTACTCTTGGGGAAGTGAAGCTGTGACCCGGAAGACCCGTATTCTAGATGTGGTTTATAACGCGTCGAATAATGAGCTGGTGAGGACCCAAACTTTGGTAAAGAATGCTATTGTGCAAGTGGATGCTGCACCATTCAAGCAGTGGTATTTGCAGCACTATGGAGTTGATATTGGTAGGAAGAAGAAGGCTGCTGCCAAGAAGGAAGGAGAGGTAGGAACTATCTTTGATTATTCCTGCTTTAATGTTTATAGTTCTTTCATGTGATAATTTTATGCTTGGTTACTAAGCCATGCCCGATTCTTTTATAGCTCTATAATTGCTTTGTACCCTATGCTTAAATGACTAATGTACTAAGATACCTATTAGCATCTGAACTGTGTAACAGAATGGTTGCTGTCAATAAATCTCTCTCACAGCATTATATGTTAGTGAATTTGCAATTCATGTTCTTAAGATGCGGGGAATTAGTTGCAAAAAAAGTCTGTCAATTAGACAGTTATCAAAGAACAGTGGCTAATACAGTGCGTTGCATTCTTTACTCGTATAACTTATAAGTGTTGTTCGATTACAAAAAGTATCAATTCTCTAAAAGATGAGATTTTATAGCCCAATATTGGGAGGAAATGAGATGGTTATGAAATTTGTTTTGGACTCTCTATCTAAAAGGGATAAAAGTTTAGGTAAAATAGAGTAGTACCTGTTATCCAATATTTTGATTTATAATGTTTGAACCGGTTTCAGGAGACTGAGACTGCTGCTACTGAAGAAGCAAAGAAGAGCAACCACGTCAAGAGAAAAATTGAAAAACGTCAACAGGATCGCAAACTTGACCCACACGTGGAGGAGCAATTTGGCAGTGGCCGTTTGTTAGCTGCAATCTCCTCACGTCCTGGCCAGTGTGGCCGTGCTGATGGGTATGTTTTATCCTCCACGTATCTTCTGTCTCTTTCTCGACATGAACACTAGCATCATTTCTAATTATAGTTTCACTTTGATACTATGTATAATCTTGTTAAAATAAACTCCCTCCATCATTTTTGGAGGCAATTTATTAAAACATTGAAAAATGTGTCATTTCAAATAAGTTCCATTTCAAGGTTCAAAACTTGCATGATTTGGAATGCTTTTGAGCTGTATTTAAAGCTTTGCAGATGTCAAGATTGTGTTTATTACTTGGATATTGTGCTGTGATACATTGACAAATTTTGCAGTTATTCAAGCTTTTGTTCAAATTAGATTTAGAAGTTGTTCTCAGAACATTTTATTGGGGATCGTTGAGGAACATAATAACGTGTTTTGTTTTGTTAAAGCATTATATGCTTCTGATCATAAGAAGTAAGATGTTATGATATGCTTCTGATCATAAGAAGTAAGATGTTATGATATGCTTCTCATCTTGTTTTTAGGTATATTTTGGAGGGCAAAGAGTTGGAGTTTTACATGAAGAAACTCCAGAGGAAGAAAGGGAAGGGTGCTGGTGCTGCTTGAACTTTTGTCTTGATCGTGTGAAAGTTCTTCCTCCTCGCCCTATTTTTTTTTTTTTCATTTTCGTTTTTATCTGCGATGGGATGAGTAGGAGTTTGTTTGAGCTTTTTTCTAGTGTTGGATTGAACTATTCAATTGTTACACTAGTGAATTTTTCAAGGAGGATTATGTTTTGTTCAGTGATAGCATTGAAGGTAACAGAATTAAGAGCTCAACTATTCCTAGTTCATTTTAGTGAACAAGAAAATATTGGTGGTCAATTGTTTATTCAATCATGCTACACTTTTTTGTCGACATCTTTGTTGACAGTGTGATGTGGCAGAAAATCTGGCCATTTATTTGAATAACAATTATTCAAATCAATGGTTAGATTTTTTAGTCATCACATAATGTCAACAATGTATAATTTGAATGTGCAAATAGCATTATCGTTGTTTATATTATGAAGAAATATAATAAGTGGGATCAGGAAAAAATATTAAGAATGATTGCTAATCCTGCTCCAATTTTATAATCTGCTTGCAGAGAAATAGACAGATCATTAACAAGAGTTTTTCTCATATAGTGTTGTAGCAAGATATGTACAAAATGTTCGTAATCGTTATACTTCTATGTGCTTTCCACCGACAAAATACGGTTTGGTATTCAAAGTGGGGTAATTATATGACTCCCTCAAAAACTTTTTTTCACACCACAGTTTTCTTATTTATTAAAATGATTATAAGCAAAAAGACATAAATAACCCTAATATTATCTTATGTGCACCACAAAACATGCCTTATTTACACGCGCATGGAGAGTGGCAAATCCACGAAGTATTTGTAACGAGAAAAATAAAGGAATCAAATGAACCAAGAAATCTAAAAAAATAATAGTTTCGAATATCAATGTATATTCGATCATATACTCTAGTCTAGGAACTTCGCACAAAAAATAGTTGATTTTAACACAAGTAGATCATCTACCAAGTATCTAACGTCCTACGAATTAGTAGGAAATGTTGCTTTAAACTTTCCATAACAAATGCGTTGAATCATTTTCTTATTCAATAGGAGAAATTTAATAGCAAGATGAAAAATCTCCTCTCTTTATTATTATCAAAGAGCTAATGAATGAGTGAAATCAATACAAAAGGAGATTTCATCGGTCGTCAGGAGTTTGTTGGTAATTGAGGGGAAGAGATGAGAGATGAATATTGTGGTGTAGAGTTGTAGTAATTAAATTTTGTGGTGGTAATATTATTTACCCTTCAAAGTATTAAGATTGTACTAAACATTAAAATGGGCAATTTTGAATAAGTTTTTTTTTTTTTAAAATATTGTTCGATACTTTTTAATCTAGCTAATCAAACGTACCATTAATGAAATTAAAAAGCTGCTAATAAATCCTCCAATAAGATAGACGAGAACGGCCCCAAAATTTATGCTGCCATGGGTTTAGACAACTCTCCAGAGCAGGTGATTGTTATTGGTCGAAGTTCCTCAATTTCCTTCACAACTTGAGCTTTGTCCGCTTCGAATAATTCATCGTCTGCAAATAAAATCAGCTTTAAACTTACAATCATACACACAATACTTACATGGAATATGTTCGATTCAAATGGACATCGTTGGAAATGAGAGATACGTGAAATACTTCTTTGTTGTCTTGTCCTTTGTGTGCAAGACTACATCGAATTAGAGAACTTTAAAGAAGTGAGACCGTAAATGTTTGTCCACCGTATTATCCAATGCAGAAGATTGACTTACCAAACATACTCTATGTTGTACAATGTGTTACACGTTTCGTACACAAAGCCATTTCTAACTCGACAAGGTTAAAGAAGTAATATTTAGAAGGTGTTTGGTATAGATTAAAATCAGATTTTAAGTGGATTATGATAAAAGTTTTTGAAATGTGTGGTTGAAAAGATGTAATTGACATTAATTGTTTGACTTTGATTTAAATTAAAATCAGATTAAAATCTGACCCAAACAGGCCTTAATATTTGTATATGTTCATTGTCTTGTTAATGCGAACCACCTTACCAAACATGTACCATAAATAACTTTAAAACTTGGTGAAACATGTTTTAGTAAGCAAGAGTACGTCAAACTTGATCGGATTAAAGAAGAATGACACAGTAATATGTTTGTTTATTGATGTGTGCAACGACGACGACGACGTAAGTAAGTATCTAATACCTCTATCCAGGCTGAAGCCATCAAAGAAGCGTAGAAGCTTGTTTCTATTTGCAACTAGCAAGTTGACAACGTCATAAGGTTTGTTTTGATTCGCCACAAAAAGCTGCAAGATGCCCAACAAACATTTTAAATACATCAAATTTAGAAAATATTGTAAGATTTATTTGGTCAAGCAATGAATTGAAACCTTGAACACATGGAATGCATCAATTTGTATGCTCTTGTGTGATTCCTGCAACAGTAATGTATATGTAATTATTGTTGATATCCTGTTGAACTTTTAACTTGTACTTTTCCAGTTGAATACTCGATTCGAGTTTAAAAATATTGCAAAATAGCGTTGCGGAGTTGCACAAACTTAACACCAATGCTCTCACAAAATAAGTACAAAACAAGATGGCAATCGATATGAAAATTTGATTGAAAAAAAAAGAAGGTATTTACCCTCAAAAGATTCATTAGAATCCTCATGTTATCCTTGGAGCTGACATAATGAATCATCACGCCAGAATTCGAGCGATCAAGCAAAACATCTCCAAGAAGCTGAGCATCAATATTGGCCATCAGCACAAAAAGGAACTTTCTTTGTTCTTATCTAGTCTATGAGCAAATGTAGCTTTGTTTAGATTTGAATGGGTCTTTCAAAGTCATTTTCTCATTACTTTGGGTCTCTCATTTATGGGCAGAGTTCCATTTTGGTTGTTGTTGGGTCTAGAACAGAAAGAAAGAGATGTGTGGCAGAGATTGCGTGCAGTAACTGGGAGTCCTATTACACTTAAAACCAGCTTCAATTATTTTTTATAAACACAACATTTTTATTTATTGAATTCTAAAGTGCATGTTTGTTAGACAGTATTAGATAATGAAATATTAACTATTTTTTCTCCATTAACAATGTCCACTATTCAATGCTCGCTATTAAACATGCCACAAGGGTAATGAGGACGACACTCCTAGCACAATGAAAAAGACTAACTTGGTTTTCTTTGAGTCTAGCCTATCAAACATGCTATGAGAACAACCAAAGTGTAAGTCACTCTTGGAGCAAAAAGAACATATAAAGAATTCGAGTAGCACAAATAATTAAGTATTTCACAGGCACAAGTTCAGAATAAAACGTGAAATCAGTCTCTATCGTACCTTAACGGCATGTCTCCTAGTCATGTAATTCGTAGATTCCAACAACTTTGAGTTGAATTCAGCAAAGAACTAGAAGGGCACAGCATGGCAAATTTTAGTATGTTTAAACTCGAATTAAGATTAAGATACATAATGATGAAGCTGTAGAGAGTACTTGGGATGCTTCTAAGCACCTTCAGTAACTCATTTTCGTGTTCATTTAAAATAGCTCAGTAAATGAATGGTACGTGCCACAATGAGAACTAAACATACCCAACTATAGTTTCCAGTGAGAAACTCTGCAACTGTGGACTTATGCCTTGTCATAAGCTCCTGTAAGAAAGTACAGAAACTATAAAGATTTAGATGTGATATTCTAAGAATACACGCACGAATATAGATATAGATGAATAGGTCACGGACCTTAAAGCTAGCTGCAGCATCTGAAGCAACATCAAAATTTGGAAGTTGCACATAATCAAAAAACTTCTTCATATGTTCTGACTTCAAAACATATCTACAGTAAACTTCAACCATATTAAAATTTCGAGAAGAGAAAAAGATAAAAGAAAATTGAAATTACTTGTCTGCAGACATAAAAGAAAATCCAATTGGAGGTTCTTACCTTGCAACAACTTGATGTCGTATACACTCCCTTAACAAACCTCCATAATGCAAAGCAATGACTGAATCCTCGTACCTGTAACAAAATGAGAAGAAAACAAATGACATACGTTTGCATGTGTGTATACAAAAACTCCGAGTTTCATGGCCAAAAACCATTTAAAAACAATTTATGAAACTCAAGAATTAATGAAAATATTCAGCTTTTTTACTTTTTAGTTGTGTTCATACAGAATAACTATCAAAGTTAATGTCCCATATTTGAGTTCTTAACGATAGTAGGGTCGGGATATCTCCATCCTCCGAACTGGATGTGAAGGTCTCTCATCTTATATACATACAACGAGCTTGTCAGTGGTTTGTAGTATCAGAATGGAATGGACATTAAAACAAAAAAAGATTTCAAGTTCTTTTTCTTCTTAAGCACTATAGACTATTGTACCGCATTTCTTATCAAAAAAGCCACCATAGTATAAGTTTCTACATATTAGTTGGAAGATTTGAGACCATCTCTTGCTACCATCACAAGTAAGAGGCAATCCTCTAAGATTTTGAATTCTGCATTAAGTTTTAATTTAATTGATAGATAAGATTAAGAACAAACAAACATGGCATTCTATATGAAAATCACAATGGCAGCTCACCCAGGTATCAACTGATCCATAAGATCTAAATTTGCTTCCAAGTAATCAGAAGCAATCAAGCGTGAATTAACGAGTTGCCTTTGCAAATTCGCAACAACTTGGGTGGCATCCTTACGAGCCTATAAAGAAAATGTTGCATCCATGATAAGCAACAAGGGACGGATGCATCATTCATTGATTGTCTCCAAATACGCCAAGGGACGAGATGTTCAAGGCAGAAAAGGTTAATTTGCAGTTTTCATTGCTTACCTCGAAGTTCAATTGAGGGAGACAAAGAATTAGGAGGCGCAGTGTGTCATCTTTGAAAAACTCTCGAGTCAGTTGCGCGCAGGCTTCTGGAACAGGTTGAGATTCACCGTAGCCATAAAGAATCGACTTCATTTCAGCGATGAGGACATCTAATTCTTCCACCTAAAATAAAAATGAGAACATACGTATTTGTGGATAGACGAGTGGTTTGTCGAACCATCTCTTCTATACAAATTTCGCTAATGTTATAAAGAAATGAATTCGCCTGACATGTTGAAGACACAATTTCTACACATTGGTGGTTAACTCACTTGCTCAGTATTACGTTTAATTGATTTTAGATAAGATGGTTCAACATGGATATATGTGCCGTGGGGTTGCCTTTTTAATCAAATTTTCATTCATAATATAAGCAAATCAACCTAAAAATTCAAAAGGAGAAAAAAAACCTTGTCAAAACGCTTGCGTGCACCACCACCACCATCGCCACCCGAATGGAGGAACAAAAGGGAAGCTCTGGTTTGTTTAACCACGTCGACAGGAAGCCGAGGTTTCTTCGATTTGAATAGGTTTTTCATTGAACTACTGCCCAAACCCTTTGCAACAAATTTCTTGAAATTTAAAGACGAACCCGATCTCTTCAAACTCGTCTCCTCCCCTTCAATTTTTTTCGCTTCTTCTTTCCCCGGAATAGGATCCGGGGATACAGATTCAGCCATCATATTCACAAAAATTCTAAATAATTGTTGAAAATACTATTTTTGAAGACCAAAAGGGAAAATTGAAGAAATTTTTCTGGGGTTGTTTCTGAAAATATAAGGAGAAAATTATGGGAGATTCCAAATTCATAGGACTCCATGAAAAAGTTTTTTTGTTCCTTGGTCAGTTACTATTTCTATATTCTTGAGGCTTTTGTTTCTGTAAATGTTTGTACCATGCACCTTTGCCTCTTTGTCATGGAATACTCCTTCCCAAATACTTGCAGTTTTTAATGAAAAATTATCCACAACCACTCGTAATAAAAGCAGCACCAATCAACTTCCTCGACCTTTCAAAATAAGTAGACGTTAGCCACCATGCATAATTTTACGACTTTGCACATAATCGAGTTTCTAGTAAATGGTAGCTAGAGTATAACTATTTTAACCTCTTTTCTTGAAGTTACAAGACTATTGTACTAAGGTGTTTAGAGAATTTTCTCACATTCCAAAATATTTTCAACCTATCCACTTGCTCTAATCCTTGCTGAAATCTTGCTTTGTTGGTTTATGAGCACATTGAGTGCCCTCATTTGACTAGCCAATATTAAGGTGAGTTTTTATGCCGCTTCTAGAGAGAGAATCGATTTTTTGTGAACAAAAAGTGGGACCCTCAATTATCCCTTAAGGAAAAAGCTCCAAACATTTGAAACATTTGCAGACTTTCTCCAAATCCTTGATTTATTTCGCCGTCACCCCTAGTCTTCTAATCATTGCATGTGATTTCCATCCATTTTTTCGTTAATTGATCCAAAAAAATTAATCTTGACCATATTCGTAGTCAATTAGAAGGGGCAAAATGGTAAATATCTATTAAAATAATTAAATAAAAGGATAATTGAATAAAAAATTTTAAAAAGGAAAATAAAAAGAAAAATCGCCGACATCCTCCTCTGACCATCTTCACCTTCAACTTCGGCCAGCCACCACACAAAGCGCCGGACGTACATACCACTAGAAAGCCTTGATCACCCTCTACAACTTCCACCCAATGTCCTGTCTCGAACCTACTTGAATTTATAGAAAAATTGAGCCAAAACAGCGTGCTCAAGTCCCCAAAAAAGGTTGAAATCTCCAGTTCCGGCAACACCCATATCATGCCCAACACTCCATGTAATTATACACATTAAGGCGCCCATGTCCATGGTCATCAATCATCCTTAAACGCACAGAAACAAAACTAGCAAACTACATCTTTGAACACAGCCATTGCGCGACTTTCAGATGGTTTTTCCGACACCGGTGGTGCGACCCATGATCGCATATAACCACAACAAGCACCTACTCTTCATGATGCGTCCAATGAACATACGAGTCTTTTCCAATTTGACCTAAATAAATACCCAAAGGATGCCGGCACAGAGGAGGATGCTCGCCATTTTTCTTTTTCTTTTCCTTTTTAAATTTTTTTATTCAATTATCCTTTTATTTAATTATTTTAATAGATATTTACCATTTTGCTCCCTTTTTTGGTTCAACTGACGAATAAATGGATGGAAACCATTTAAAAGGACCTCAAACTCAATTGTTGGAAATGTTAAGGGTGACAGCTGCAACAAATCAAAGGTGTGGAAAAAATCTGTTAAAGTTTCTAAGGTTTGGAGCTTCTACTGCAATTAGCCCTTAATTAAATAAGCATGGTTGGAAGGAGAAATACTTGAGTAGAACGGTTGCACCGTCCTACGTGATGCAGCCATCCAATGAGGACCCATCACCTCATTAGATGGCCCAACCTCACCCAATGAGGTGAGGCAACCTCGGGACTTGAGGTGGGAAAGAGAGAGACTCAAGTCTCGAGCTGGCTTCACCTCATTGGATGAGGTTGGGCCATCCGATGAGGTGATCGCTCCTCATTGGATGGTCACGCCACATAGCATAGTGCCTACCCAAGTTTTTATTGGTTGGAAGACATGTTATGGCACTAAGGACAACATTCCTCCAAAATCATCAACCATTAGTTAGTCAAAATACAGTTTCGCCATTGAATTACATCGAAGTTGGAAATATTTTCCGCGAGACAATTAAAATGCACAAGGGTATAATTAGTCATTGATGGTAACGTGAAGGAAGGTTGTCGTACCCCGCAACGTTCTGAATTTTGGATATCATTTAAAAATTTAAAATCTCACTTTCAAACTATCGGAATCTGATAGTAATCTCAAACCAAAAAGGGGCTAAAAAATAATTTCACAGATAAATAATCCTTTTTAAGGGGAAATAAAAAAGGAGAGAAACTATTAGCATAACGTGAGATTCCTCAAGTCACGTGTATAATGGCATTTGGAGATGTAAAGGAGAGAAAAAGTCCCATTAATGGCATCTTTTTGTGGGTAAACTTCATGGATCTTGCCCTTGCTTTAATTTTCTTTACAAAATTATGTGATTCTCACTCTTTCCAACCATATTATTTCAACTTTCATAATTCATCCCCTCTTCACCTAACATCCGTTTTCGCATTAATTACCACAACTTTAGGTGCCCAATTTCATGAATCACTATCGAATAACTCGATACTTGTGGATATTTGAAAATGATTGACGGACCATAGTTGTTAAAATCAATTAAATGAAATGACATTTATCGGAAAGTTGGACCCATTTCAAATTCTTCTATGAATCAATAGTTGAAATTTTATGATTTAATTATTTTTCAAATATTGGGCTAACACTTCATTATTTCATTGTGACGATACTTGAATTAATAACATATATCATCTCAAATTGAATTACCCCTAAACAATAAAATAAATATATTTATTTATATTTATATCTTCTATCATTCAATGTGAAGAATAAATCGCATCCATGATCTCATAAGCTAACTGCCAATCTCCTCTGCGCATCTCCCACACAAACAAATTTAGTGAAAAGAATATAAGTACCTAAAAATTCGACCAGGAAAATCATGGCCGAAGTCTCCGATGCTCAACTTCAGAATGTCCAATGAGGTCAATTACAGATATGAAAGAACGAGAGAGGGAAAAAAAAAAAAAAAAAGGTAGTCGAGGTTGTCTCAGCAAAGCAAAAGGGTTGCAAGGACAGCAATGCAACTTATGATCATGCTTGCAACAATTGTAGGCTGTCCATTTCGTGGGGTCGGACCTGGTGCTGTAGAGCTGTTGCCAGTGTTGGTGGTCGGGGGCTTTTCCACAACGGAGGGTAAAGGTGGTTCAACCACGTCACTCACTGAAAGGATCGGGTTTGGAGCCTCGGCTGGTGGCAAATATTGAGGTGCCATAAGTACCATAAGGTTGCCGGGTAGCACGGGGCTCATGTATAGCGGCACATCTTTATACCCTAAACATCGATTCCCTGGGAATAGTACAAAACGGCAAATACTATAAGCACTAGAAGTGTGTAGAGAGGGTGCCAATCCAATAATAGGTACAAACGAAAATCAAATATAAAAAGAATTCGATGGCATAAGACGTTGCAACAATCACGTTTCGACCTAAAAAACTAAAACAACAATTATCTCATAAAAGGTGCATTTTACAATTAAACTATCAATTACACTACGGATGGAGGTATGTGTAGCTGAATGAAATTATATTATCAGTACAAATAGAATGGAAGATGATAGTTGACTTTTGCGCCTTTAGTTTATGAAAGGTATCACTTAATAATAATAATAATATGTAAGATCACCAGTCAAATATAGGGTTAAAGACACGTATATTCAAAATTCACTTCAAATCTAACGTGCATGGAATAACTTTTGGCTAAGAAACAGGAAAACAAAGTCTCAGTCCCTGTTCTCGTGTAATGAAGCTGGCTACAAGCCTAAAAGTTGACCAGAAATGTGAATGAGTGCACTGTGCATGCTAAGCCCAGGCCCAAGAGAGCAAACAGAGGTGAAGTAAAGTGAGGCATAAGATGAAATCAACTACATTCGAGATCAAAAGGCATAAAGAATTGCAATGGATACTATAAAACTGGATAGATATGGCTTAGACTCTCATTTCTAGACTCGTAAGAGAACACACTGCATAAATGAAAAAAGGAAATAAATAAAAAGTATAGTAATAAACTTACTTTTATACTTAGCCACTGTTGCAGGGAAGTCCGTGATGACACCATTAATTCCCATAACAGAAACATGTGTGTTGATCTCCAAGTAGGGGTCAGAGAAGAAATCCCAGGGTTGAGACACAAACTCATTTCTGAAAATTTGCACATAAACAGGGAATCCAAAGGCCTGCAGCTTTGGGATCACATCCGTTTTCGAAGTGAGAAATGCCTCATCGGTAGGAAATACGGATGTTTTTGTAATGACTACAGAACTGGCGAACTTTTTGATCTCTGAAATTGTTGAGTTCGTAATGTCGCGGATATCCTCATCGACCATGTAAACAAGCTCATAATTGCTGCTACTCTTGAACTTTCTCAAAACAGCACTATCACTAGATTTTACCATTATTTTTTTAGCTGTCTGATTATTGTAACCAGCTTTGCTCAAAGCATCCAAAACTGCATCAGTTACACCTAGTCCCTGTTTCTCAGCTAGGTAAGCAGCATTCTGTAAAACAGGACCCAGAATGAGGTGAGGTGATTTAAACCCTGCAACAGATCAAGTAAAATATATGCAAGAACGAATAATATGTCCGATCATGGTTTAAAGTCTGTACATCGTATCTAGAATCTGCACTGGTAAGTTTTGATTTGAATTGACTCGTCGTCTTGGCTATTCTCACACAAGATGTGTGGAGCATGCTGGACTTACTTGACATATTGCCTAATGAACCATTACATGAATCAGTGAACATGTCACGTGTATTATTTATTCTAAAACTTACTTATTTAGTTTAAATAAAACTTTTTAAGCTTACAATTTCGGACACGACACATAAGGGACACGATGACATGCAATTTTTTAAAAAGGTTCCAACACAAACATGTCCCTACATGCTTATTAAAATAATATTTTAATCCGTTTTCTATTATTTATAATAAAAAGAAAATTTGTTTTTCTTAATTCCAGCGTATTGACAATGTTCCTCCCAACGTGTCAAGACGTACCAGACCAAAAAACGATTTGACATGCCACCAGGGGTTTCCTAGTCATTTCAGCGACTTGTTCAACTATAGAAAACCAAAAATTAATTTGGTCACGCCACTTGGTGTTTTCAACACGTCGATGTCGTGTGGGTATCTGACGGCAATATGTCGATGACGTGTCTTAACTGTACAAAATCAAATAAATATTTTGGACACGCCTCTTGGCATTTCAACCACATGTCGGTGTCTCTCTGGCCCTAGGAGAGTGTCGGTGCATCCTAGACTGCTAGACATTATCGCACAATGAACCATCACAAGAAACATTAAACAAGTTGTGTCAGTATATTATTTATTCTATAATTTATTTAGCCCCTGTTTGTCTACCATTTTCAAAAACTTTATTTTCTACAGTAAACAATTTCATCCACATATTCACCCAATAAAATATTCCACACACAAACCAATAAAGTTACTTTAAATTTCATCCACACATTCTCCAAAAAATACTATTCCTTACATCATTCTTGAAATTTTAATGGGTGACAAACACACCCTTAGTTAGTATCGTGCGATGAACCATTATGAGAAATGGTGAACAAGTTATGTAGAACCTAATAACGAGATACTAAAGCAACTGGCTATTGGGAGGAGTGAGGACAGACACGATTAGATGAAATTTATATTATGTTTATGAATGATATCAATTTTCTACATAGATAATAGTGGGCAGAAATTCGTGGCACCAAATGGCAGTAAATTTCTGATTGGAGAATGAATAAAAGCTGTGTAAAATTATGCTTTCTTATTTTCTCACAGATAAACTTCTCTCTAACCATCCATTCATCTGCATTGAGATTGTCTCATTTTTTGGAAGTACATCATGCTTAAAAACTAGTCACAGAACTTCTTTTATTGGAAATTAAGATAATAGTTTACAAGATCATATTCCCTACATCTTTCTTATTTCCACCCTGTAGCTAGTTAAAAATTTTCAAACCTAGTGATCAAATCACAACTAAATGTTTGATGGGCAAGCACATGCATTATTTACAAGATTCTGTTCTTAAAAATAAGAATCCAGACCACTTGCGTTGAGCAAACTCACCTCTATGCTGATTAAGACACCAGAGACCGAAGACACATTTCTTGCAAAGGCCAAAAAATCGGACAACTGCATAAAGTTCCCGTCATTTCTGGCTTTTGGATTTCGAAAAAGCGAAAATTTTACGTATGGATTGTATATTGCAGCTGCAGTGAAAACAAAAATATATTATTACACTTTTAAACAACAATTTTCAAATGCAGCTAACATCTCATGAATGTAAACTGCACCTGAGAAGACATCAATTAAATAGCGAGTTAACAAATCTCAAAAAATAAGTAAAGAAGAGAGATTGCAAAATTAAGGAGGGTAATAGTCTTGATGAATGTTGAAAGGTATGCCCCTAACCTGCATCCACTAATTCATTCTCGGGTCTGATTGTATCGTGTGAAATGCCCTATGTAAGGTAAGCCTCAATATCTTTCAAATACTGTAAGATACAGAAGAGCTCTATCACAGGACCTGTTATATGTACGTAGGAGGCCTTGGAAAGATCATGATTTTCAAAACTAAGCCCTAGTCAACCTAAACCCAATCTGAGCTGGACATGGCATAAGCTTATTCATTTTCAACTTTTGATGTCAATCCCTCCATTCGCAAGCCCATGTGTATATTTTTGCTAAAAATAATGTGAATGTCGAGTTAGGAGAGTCACAGTATAGATGATAAGTTTCACTTACGCTTCAAGGTGCTCTGAATTTGGCTCCAAGTGAGATTATAAGTGTATATTCCACTGTCTATGTTAAGATCTGGATTACTTGTGGCCAGGTTGCTGAAGTCTGTTTCATCAACATTAGTTCTATCTCTGAGGTTGATAGATCCCAAGCAAAAAGGTATCCCGTCGTTTGTCATTTGAACAGGACAATCAAGAACATCAACACCATCTGATATAGCTTTACTATATGCCTTGTCAGTACAGCCAGGATAGTCGCCGCTTGCTCCTTCCGAGGAGATGACCAAAAGCTTTGCTGAATCAAATAGAGAGCAAAAGGATCTGTTAATCTCAAAAGGTTACAAATATATTGGATTCGTAAGAATTTCCGGATCAAGTGAAACTAAAGAAAATAATATCCAAACTTCAAAACAGGGAAGTCCAGATGTTAGTGCTTACCTTGTTCCTTTTCATTTTTGCCCATGTGCGAGAAGCAATCTGCAACAAGGAATAAATTAGATGTTGGAAGATATCATTCAGAGTCAACACACCATGTCTTTATACATATTAGCTAGTGAAAATGATAAATACTAAATTGCCACACAAAACCAAAATTTACAGATATTGATGATTTCTCCATTCAGATTGGATAGGACAACTTAACTAACGAAACAAATGATGCGATTTAGTCAAATAGCTTGCATCTTACCTATGGCTTCAGATGGAGTTATTGGGAAGTCAGAGAGTACACCATCAACAGAAAAGTCACTATTGTCAATGTAACTGAGATACTCAGCAACAGGGTCATAGCTGTAGTCATAGGGTAAAGATGCATCATTTGCAAAATTTGATGCGAAAACTTCTAGACCAGCTTTATGAGCATCCGAAACAACAGAAGTATGAGGCTGTAAATATAGGCTGTTGTCTACAGGCAAGATGTAATATTTTGGAACAAGAATTCCTGAGGCAAATGTTTTGATAAATGTTAGATTCCTCAAAAGTGAACCATATGTTTGGTTGGTTGAAGGCTCCACATCATCAGGTCCCAGAAACTGAAATATGAGTTTTGTCGGGCTTGTTCTGAATCGTGCAATGATACTTCTCAAGAAGTTCACCTCTGGTGATGAAATATAATTAACAACAACGCGTTTAGACACAGAAATTATGAAAGTTCTCATAGTCAGATTATGTAGGCTGAAGAAGGCATCATGCTGCAAAGGACATGACAAAAACATGATTCATTATGAGTCAATATAATATCTGGTACAAAATTCTAAATATGATCGAGAATGATTTGATAAGTGTACCTGAACATTCAACCACAACCCCGGTGGTTTTGCCAAGTAAACAACATCTTCAACAGCAAGAATCTGCTGTGGAGTGGCATCAAAATTAGGGGCCCGAGAATAGATTCTCTGTTTCACTGTCCCCAGTATTAAAGACAGTCAGCATGCAAGCATTAATATAGTATCTTATAACTTCATCACAATTACAAAAAAATATTTACTAAGCAGAGTTACCCTACGAAAATCTTCATAAACAATGTTTTTTCAATGAACGAAAAGCCAAATTTTATATTATTACATTGATGGAACGACTTCGAGACACCAATCCAACCACTTGCCGAAGTAGACAATTTTGTTTTATCTCGTGAGAAGCAAAAATATACTGGAAGCTATAGCAAAGCGATGGCAGATTCAATTGGTTTATGAAGCTGTTTGAAGAAAACAGCCAATTACTATTATTTTTGCAAATCATCCATTACCCCAAGCATGTCCCTTGAAAGATTAAAAGACGCATATAAATTTGCAAGCATTAAGATTTAATAATTAAATAATGTATACTACGATGGGACCCATAAAGTGAACTTACGATTGACAGGTTCTAGGTCGTTGAAGGTAAAATCAACAGAAAACCATCCTCGCATAGGAACCCCATTCACAGGGTAGGTGTTGCTCCCGTTCTTGAAAACATTATCGATGTTAGAACCATTTTCAAGCCTAAGATCTGGAAAGCAAATTCCAACTCCATCTTTCGTAAGTTGAACGTCACACCATACAACCACATTGGGTAAGCCAATCTGCACTGCTAGTAGATAAGCATATTGACCAGAATCGGGAAACATGCCGGAAAATCCACCTCTAGCTATGACTAAAGGTGGGTCTCCTGAAAAAAGCAACAAAAAGATAAGTTCTTGGAAACCATATTATGATAAGGAAGCTGAGATAGTCACTGCAATTAAAGACCTTCAGTCATGCAAGATCACCAACTTTGACCTCACTAAATTTACTTTCACAGTTTCGTAGGGATTACTGAAAGTTTGCGCATTCTCCATTGGCTTATTACTAATGAAACATAGTAAGATCATTACAAACTTGAGTTGAAGTTAAAATTTATGTTGCTAACAAAATCAATATTTTCATAAAGTACCCAAAATTTAGTATTTAAATGACTTCCTCCTCCACAAAACTATATCGTGGATTTTGCAACAGGGCAGCAACAATAACAAATTTTAAGAAACAAGAGGACACAAAAATAAAATTTTAAAACAGTACTTGATATGCTTGTAAACTTCGAGAGAAATCATTGTGAACCAATATAACTCATCTGAATCTTTAGTATTACTCTAGTCCTCGAATTTTTTTACACCAAAAAAAAAAAAAAAAAAAAAAAAAAAAAAAAAAAAAAAAAGGCCCACGAATCCTAATTCAATATTTCCTATTCCATATCCGAGAAAAATCACCGAAAAGGATGCAGAAACACACAAAAATGTACATGGATACACACAGACACGCACATATGCGGAGTGAGACAGAGATCTCGTACCCTTAAGTGTTTGCCATTTACTTGTGTTGTTCGTAGATCCTTGAGCAGCAACTAAAGCCACCAACGAGCTAAGCAGAACAAGAAACTGCAGCTTATACATTGCCGGCGGCAAAACTATCGCCAGAAAATTTACGCCGAGCTCAAATTACACTTCTGATCGAACAAATTCAGCTCCTTCAGCTATTATTATCGACAAAATGTGAAGCAGATTAATGATTACAGTACAAAGAATGGAGAAAAGGTTGAGAGAGAAATTTTGGGGTTCATTTAAGTTGGCACCGTGGTGTGTCGGTTGGCTGTTTGAGGGGGAGTTTTATGGCCTTATTTCTGTGTTTTTTGTAGTGTAATACGAAATTAGAAATTTTTTATTTGATAAATAAATAAATTATGTAATAATTGAAGCCAGCAGTTTCTGACGCGTTTCAAGAGCATTGTCTGAAGAGTGAAGAGGCTTCCGTTCGTGCAATAGCGAGCCGGTCAGGGCGCCGAGCCATAGGTGATGTGTTTACGTAGCCCAGTTTGATTCCATCTAATTTATTTCTTATATTCATTTTCAACTACATTAACACAATAAAATATTTTATATGTAAATTTAAAAAAAAAATCTACTTTTTAATCATACATTATAAAAAAAATATTATTCAAAACAAACTTTTTTTTTAAAATAAAGACCACCAAACATGACCTAAAGTCAGCGTGATATCTATTACTTTAATTTAAAATTTTCACAAATTAATTTTCATTTCAAACGTTGTTTTAATAAAGTAATTATGTACGTTGACTTAACTTTTTTTCCATTTTAACTATATATTTTTGAAAAAAGATAAAGTTATTCTCGAAAAATACGCATAAAAAATCATGTCTAATCAAACATTTTACGTATTAAGTTATCAATGTCTTCATTACTTCTATGTTTGAATTATTTAAGATATTGGAGATATTACTAGTGTAATTTATTACTCGAAGAATAAAGTTTATAGAACTGAAGAAAATTGAGAAATAAGTATAGAAGATAGTAAACAACTTTACTAATTATACCCTTGTTTGGTATTGATTTAAATTAAATTTTTTAATAGGTTTTGATAAAAATAAATGAAAAATGTGGTCGACAGGTTGTGACTTCCATAAAATATATGATTAAAATTTATTATTAACTTTGATTTAAATTAAAATGAATTTTAATTTCTAAAAAATAGGGACTATATTAGTTGTTAAAAATTTATTGACATATCATATAGTGATTATTCTATTTATATCTTTTATTTTTCGGACTTTTTTTCAAATATGAAATATATAAAAGCAATAAAAATAGGCACAAAATTATGTTCAAAAAAAATGGGTACAATTTCAAACACAACAAAATTATAATAAAACTCAACCAAATTTTGCAATAAAGGTCAAAAAAAAAATAGCAAAATTCCAAACTCTGTGAATTCACTCCCAAAAATAGAAAATAAAATGAAATATGAAAAAGTAACAGCGGCTTAAGCTGGGAAGTTTAAGCCGGATGTGCAACGACTAAGCCGAATTATTACTGGAGACAGGCTGGAAAACTACCGCAGCATGGGTCAGCGATACACTGCCAGCCAAGCAAGCAAATTGCGAAAGTGGTGCATCACACGACGCGGAAAACGGGTTTCTTTATATTGGGGCGGGGCCCATTATACGTGAATCCGACCCGGATCATCCAATTTTGGATACTTGTAGATGTGAAATTGGAGAGAAAGGACGACTGTTCTGTTTTTCTATTATGGGCTATGGCCCTACCATTGTTTATGACGGTGTAATGTTAGTCCCCGTTTGGTGCACATTTTTGCTCCAAAAATATATTTTTTTGATTAATGTAATGGGGAATATGTGGTTGAAAAAGAAGGAAAAATTATGAAAGAATGCGTGATTAAAAATGAGTAGAAAAATACGAATGAAAAAAATAATGTGGCTCAAACAGGGGCTTAATGTATTACTTAAGCATTTATTATTACAAATTTTGTCTAATTATAATAGAAAACATAATTTTTCTCAAATGCCAAATGCAGCCTTAAGCAAGCTTGCTTCTAATCAAAGATTTGACCAACCAAAACACTAAATAATAGTATTTTATTTACGTTTGAATTATTCTTAAGCTAAAAATTTGTCGAATACATTTGGACCAAATAAAATTATGGTTACTAGATTCATTATTAAATTCTCAAAATATTTTAAAATTTCAATGACTACAATGTGAAAGCAGTAGCAAAAATTGAATAACTCTACAAGTGAAAGCAATGTTCTTTTTTTTTTTTTGTATATTTATTTATCACGCAATGAACAACTAACCAAATAATACATAATCAATTGCGTAATTTAGAGCTTTGCATAAAGTACTATTAAAATCATGAAGACAAGATCTATGTTGGGTTTTTGATATCCAATAAATTCTGAGCGATGATGTAAAATCGATGTTGGATAATTATTATATCGACACCTAAGATTGATGATGCGATCCTAAAACTATTTGAGACCATTGAAAGCAGTCTAATTAATTAGAGTTGCTCATGGCCCAGTTCCTCACTTAGTGGATAGCTCGTTTGGTTCACTCTTTGTCCCCTTGTTGGGCTGACCCATTACTATGCCATAAAGTGATCCTATATGTTCTCTTTGTATTGGTTTGGTTAAATGGAAAGCGTGCTTTGCCTTGTAAAATTGAGAGAAACTCGTCTGACTTCATTGTTGCTTTGTGCTCCCAGAATGAAGCTTGTCTTGTTATCTTCTCATTGTTCTTTAGCTTTTGTGGCTGCAAACATCTTCACATTTCGTGTCATAAGTGGGCAAATCAATAGCAACCAAAGATAATGAAAATTTTAGTATGGCTCAAACAGGGGCTAAGGTTGTAACCCGTACCAGACTACATAACATTATTATATTTCTTTGTTTGTGCATGTGTTATAAAAACAGTGAAATAACAACCATTTTTTAATAAAAACTCAAACCTCGAAAAGAAAATTTTGAACATTCCTCGTAATGTATAAACCAAAACTACTTAATTAATTTCCTCTAAAACTTATCATTATCCTTAGAACACTAGGGTTTGTATAGCTTGCCACCACATTTGCACATCCAAGCTTCTGGGTAGTAGCCAACACCTACTGGCGGCACCTTCACAGGAAAGATGTAAAAGTTCAATTTAGGGTTATTATGAAAAATTTTGTGGGATTGAACTTACCTTGTATAATTTCTTGTACTAGGAAATAATTGATCTCCGTAATTATGTAAAACCACTTTTAGATTTTATTTCAATATTTTTCCCGAATATAATGTAAGATTGGACGTGGGTTGAATCGGGTCGGGTCAATTTTTTATCCGATCCAACATGATCGGTTTGATCTAAAATCAAACAAACTCAACCCAGTTATTGATTTAAACCCAACCCAAACCGATCAAGCTTGGGTTGGTCGATTTGGTCTTGGGCCCAATTCAAGTTAAATCCAATTGTGTTAAATTTGGACAGTTTTTTAAAGTTAGAAATAGTATTCAGGTTTATAGTATACACCATTTCAAAATTAAGGATATATGTTTTAAATTTCAAAAATCAGGTTTTCATTAAAATTTATTTATGATTTAATTAATTGATTATATATTTAATTAATAAATATATAAATGTCATAGACCTATGCAATTTGATCATAATTCAAAAAATTTATAGGGCATAGTTCGTTCATCGGTCACAAAATAAAAATTTAAAAATCACAATTTGTTCCTCGGTCACAAATCACAAAATTTATAAGTCACACAACTTATTTTACGGTCACAAAACGTCAAATTAATTGATCACAAATTATTTCGAAGTCTCAAATTAAAAATCTTATACGTCACGATTTAATTCATTAGTCACGGATCAAAAAATTATAGATCACAGATTATCGATAGGTCACATATTTCCAAATTTCTTGGTCACAAATTATCGAAATTTAAGGTCACGGATTAATAATGAGTCACAATAAACCAAAATGTTGATCGCATACACCAAACACCCCACCCCCGTCCCGATCCTCCACCAATATTTGGGCACAAATCAATCAAATAATTGGTTACAAATACTACCCACCCCTACCCCCGCCCTCATCACAACACCACGCAAACCACTATTGTCTCCTCCGTCACAATACCACCACAATCATCGCCACAATAACAACAAAAAACAACCACACCAATCGCCACCTGCATCGCAACACCAAAAAAACCACCGTCGTCGCCGTTCACCCCACCACAACACCATCACAACCACTGCCACAATAACAACAAAAAAACGACTAAAACATATCCACCACAAATTCTCCACTGCCACTGCCACAAATCCATTGCCACAGATCCATTGCAGATCCACCGCCGCCACAACCACCACCCCAACAAAAAAATGGCCAAACCCACAGCCATCATCTCCATTGCACAATTACCCCGGCCAGCATCCACAAATCACAACAACCACCTCATCAAATCAACCATTTTCTTCACCTCTACCACACCACACCACACCACAACCATGAATACAACACAACACAGCACAACGGATGAAGAGAAAACAAAAAGAACTCAAAGTGTGATGCGCACGAAGCAATGTCGATTGGCGTGCATCGTTGCTGCTTCGTGCATAGAGGCGTCACTCTTTGTCGCTAATCGTGCAGCACAAGCGACGACTTTGAGCCTGTCCCGCACGGTGCCGCAATTGTCAATCGTCATCTTAGATGCCGGGGAGGTAGTGTGGTGGCGATGGGGAAAGAGAGAGAGGGAGAGAAAATTGGTAGGCATGAGAGAGAGAAAGAGAGATGAGAGAAAATAAAGTAATTAGGGTTTGAAATTACGTAGGATTGATTTAAATAAAAATTAATTTAAAAATCATTAATCAAAATCTGATTTATATATTATTAAAATTGATTTTAGATTTATGAAAGTGGCATTTTAAAAACTTTTAAGGCTGTAATTTCCTCTTATTTATTTCTTACAATGTTGTTTGGAAATTTGTATGGTCCTTATTTCATTGACTTGTCTTTTAAACTTCTAGGCTTTGAAATTTCTTGCTATTGTATATAAAATATTGAAGTGAACAACCATTGTAATTGGAGGATTATTAATAAAATTATAAAAGTTGGATACTTTCAAATTCTTATTGGCTCAATACCGGTGTTCTTCGACATTCGTGTGCTAATTAACAAGTCTTGATTGAGAATTCTCAACACTACGTGAATCAATGAATTTTGATCATGTTCTGCGTTCGATACTCGCTTCCACCTATATTAACATTCAACTCTGGTTTAGATTGAATTGTAAAACTTTTAACGAGTCTTAACAAGGGTTTGAGTTT
>CAIGRF010392007.1:28363-41612 GCA_903798235.1 Fraxinus ornus | reverse complement strand
CCCCCCCCCCCCCCCCCCACTCCAATTTGTTGGAAAAGTCTCCAATTGGTGCGATATAGCTGCGACTTTTAAAATGCAAAGGGTGCATATCGAAAATGCATTATGTTTTAGATTGATTGCGACTATTAAAAAGGTATATAATGAAAAGTCCCGACTTTTGATAGAGTATTATTAAATATGAAAATATGTAATTTGATGATCAACTTAATTTATGTCAAAAGATGCAATAATTCCGAAAAGCCACTTGAAAATTTATAGATAGGGACTCCTATTTCCGTATTTACTACACCAAATCAATTCAAGTTAAAATTCACTTCTAATTCTCTCATCTCCTTGAAAATTCTAGTGTTTTTATTTTGTTGAAATGAAATCCGTTCAAATTATTTTCAAGAAATAAAAATTCCATTCAAGCATTTTAGTTGTTATCCATTCCGTTCGAGAAGAATATTGTCAATACTTTGGTTCGATACAAGGTTGGTATAGTGCAGTATTAACTTTGGAAAAAGCATTGTATATTTCACTTCATCTTCGTTTCTACTTTTTCTTTCTTTTGATTGTACAAGTTATTAATTTTGACAACAATATTTTTTTGGGTGGGAGGTGAGTAAGGATGGATTGGATGTGCAATATGTACCAAGCGAAGATAAATTGACTGGACGTCTGGATGTGTAATAAATTTTAAGTAGATGGGAGAAAATTGTTTACAATGTTCACTTTTATGATATCACGATGAGGATTATTCAAGCCTCCAAGTAGAGTGAAATGGTGCGTCTCACATGAGAATTCTCAAGCTATTGCATCTAATTCCATCAGCAAAGGGGTAATGGTTATTGTTCTTTAACACATAATGGCTTGTGAGAATTTCCTCACGTTGTGCTTGGAGTAGTGAATTTTTGCTGTTGGGTTGTAAACGATCTTGTTTTTTTGTAATACTGCTCCATCAAGATTTTTAGAACATTATTAGACATTGACGCTGAACAGATTGGCGAAAAATGATTTATGTAGCTGGCTTCAAATTTATAAAAAAATGATTTTTCTGCTGTATAAAACGTTTATGGAGAGAGGTTGAGGAATTCAAGCAAATAGTTCCACATACTGTTAATCGCAGCTTGAATAGCTATTTCACAAGGTCGAGACTATGCAAGCAGTGGCGGAGTCAAAAAGACTAGTGAGGAGAGGAGGGAATTGTGAATGATTATAGTTGGTCTACAAATATTCAATGGCCAAGTTGCTCGATGTGATTTTTGTGTTTTTGCTTGTCCATAATTATTTGAGTATTAGGTTTGAGGATTCATATAAAATATGCAACTGTGGAAGTAAAAGAAATTGTACACAAGGAAGCATGAATCATTGTGGGGAAGATTTCCTAATAATGTCGTTTTGACATTGTAGCACATATCTTTATTCATTGGTTTGTGTTAAGAACAAGGAACTAAAGGGATGGGTCATAGGAGCGGAGGTCGGAAATGTCCGGCCAGCCGAGGCCACAACTTGCAGCCTGCTTAGCTGTGAGCTGCTGTGGCAAACAGGCTTTTCAGCCTCTACTTTGCTGGCGTGCTAGTAATGGGTTAGTGCATAAACGTCGATAAACATATTTCTTCATTCCATTGTATCCTAGAGCAAGTTTGGATCCTTGTTTACTCATTCGGGAGGGACAAATATGTTCACAAGGAGAGCGTCAAACACCCATCTGGAATCTACTGAAACTTATTTTTAGGGTTCAGTTCGAATCTTCGAGCTATTGCAAGGCATTCCCACCAACAATCATGTCATTTTTTTATGCTTATTTGATCCTTGTATTAGATACACGATAGCTGCAAGTAACTCAAGACCATTGAACATTTGTTACGCTCTTTATGTAAAATTTTATTGAACTATAGAGGCTAAAATATTAAGTTTAACATCATTTGAAGTCTAATATCCATTTTGGGTTTAACTTTGAAGGTGATCCTTGATTGAGTGGAAGAAGAGTATGTAGCAGACGTTAGATAAGTTTGGGATACCGACCCTGTTTAGTTCAGTTGAGTGTTGTATTTCATAATTTTGGCTGTCGTAAAGTGCATACTGTGTCATGACTATTAAATTTCTACTGCTTGAGGATTGAGCTATCTAATCTTTAATCTTGACAGCGAGAGGAAGGGAGAAACAATTTACGTAATTTTGATGTGGGTGTCAGAAGGGTTATTCATATATAATTTCTCACCCATTTAAGCATTGATTACTACTCCATGGCCGTCTCTGTCTACATAATGTAATTGCAAATTTATACTACCGTTTGTCTTAAATTGAATATTCATTGCATTGCAAACTTTCTCAGGTGAAAAATTGTATATTCCAATTGCTTCGTTATGCTTGTTTAAATTTCATTAACCGTTCATAAGAGAAGTGTCTGTTTTTCTTCCCTGCATTAATATTTAATGCCGGTATTGGCAGAGGAAGGGTATAGTGTAGTGCTTCCAGAGGAATTGCAGACTGGGAAATGGAATGTTTACAGGTTGATCTACTTATAAATTTTTCCATCTGCTTTTTCTTGACCTCGTAACCAAGATACAGTTCTTTTGCAGATCTCGACGTGAACCTTTTAAGCTTGTGGACAGATTTGTTGATCATCCCAAGATTGCTACCTTGCATGATAATTTTGTGTAAGTAACCTTGAATACATATGGTTAAATTCACCTTAGTTGTCCTTTAAAGTTGACACTCTTTCTTTCAATAACATTCATCAAACCATCCTTTTCTACTTACTGAGCATAGGCATGCAGTTGAAACATTCCGCGACTATAAATACTTAGGCACTCGAGTTCGGGAAGATGGGGCCATAGGGGAGTAAGTTTCCATTTCAACTAAATACCTTCTCTCTCTCTCCTTCTTTCTTCTTCTTCTTCTTTTTTTTTTTAAATCTTCTTTATCCATATGGTGTCATGTTATAGATATCAGTGGATGACCTATGGGGAAGCAGGTGCTGCACGATCAGCTCTTGGTTCAGGTCTGGTTAAACACGGGATAGCAAAGGCAAGCTACTCGAGCAAAAATATTTTATTCGTTGCATATTCTTTTTACGGATTAACTATAGTTCTTGTATTGAAAGGCCTTTTTTAAAATTAAAAGCCACTGAAATTTTCGTTTGTATAAAAACTGAATTACTATTAGTTGCCGACATTCCTTTATCTGATGGTTCTGTTTACAGGGATCCTCTGTTGGACTATATTTTATCAACAGGCCCGAATGGCTGATTGTTGATCATGCCTGTTCTGCTTATTCACTCATTTCAGTTCCTTTATATGATACTCTTGGTCAGTTATCAGAGAATTTTGAAGTCATTTTTCTCCATATGGTCCGAAACCATAATGTAGAATTATTTTTTGGTTCACTATGCAGGTCCGGACGCTGTCAAATATATTGTGAATCATGCGGCTGCACAAGCTATATTTGGTGAGCCTCAAACGTTAAACATTGTGAGTTTTAGTATTCTAATTATTTTTTGTTTCTCTTGGTCATCTAGGAAGGTATAATGCAAAAGATACAACTTTCCATAAGCTCAGAAGTTAGTGTATCTTTAAAACTTTCCATAAGCTCAGAAGTTAGTGTATCTTTATGTGATTTTAAATCCATCTTTTAATGTTATCAAGAATTTTAGAGTCTGTTATGGATGCGATTTGATAGTGAACAAAATTTTCATTGGTAATCATTTCTAGATAAGTAGAAAACAGCACAATGGCACAATTGGACAATCTCTAGCTTTATGTTTTTTCTATCATTTTTTTTTTTTTTTTTTTTTTGAGGGTTCTATTTTCTTATTTTTGCACTTGAGTTGCAGCTGCTGAGCTTCTTATCTGAGATTCCTACCGTACATCTCATTGTTGTGAGCACACTTATCCCTTCCTGTCTTTTTGGTCATGACACACATTATGATGATAACTCTCCATTTTCTTGATAAAAGAGTGAAATTCTCCTTAAGTGCTTCATTTGCTTCACTGTTTTTTAGGTGGTTGGAGGGATTGATAGCCAAATGCCATCACTTCCATCGGCAATAGGAGTCGAGGTTATATCATACTCAAAATTACTTAGTCAAGTGAGTTATCTCTAATTCTCTATCCGTTTTACTTTTCAAGTTATTCGTTGATGAATTTACACAATACAGTTTCCTAAGCAGTTCTCTTCTGCACATGAAGCAATATTTGTTGTCGTAAAAATTTCTTGTAGGGCCTCAGCAGCCTCGAATCCTTCTGCCCACCAAGACCCGACGATGTTGCTACAGTATGCTACACAAGTGGTACAACTGGAACACCGAAGGTATTTTCTTTTAGAGGCTATCAGATTATTAATTTTCCAATTTAAGTAGATTAAGTGTGTAATTATTTTGGTAATTATGGAAAGGGAGCTGTGCTGACCCACAGAAATTTGATTGCCAATGTTGCTGGTTCAAGTATGAGCATCAAATTATATCCATCTGATCTGTGAGTATAAAGTTTGAACACCCTATTTGTTTTGTTATTAGTTCAATCAGATACATTCTACTTTTCACTCAACATTCCAGGTTAGAGTAAAATTTCACTCCCTTCTTGCCAGTTATATATCATATCTTCCTCTGGCACACATCTTTGAACGGGCTAACCAAATATCAGTGGTATACTTTGGAGGAGCATCTGGATTTTATCAAGGAGTATGAAACTCAACTTCGCACACTTTCTTGTGTTCTTTTGTTAAAATATAACTTGGGGCGATTTTTTCTATCCCAAAATAAAACATAATATCAGTAAAACATTGTATTACGTAATTCCTTCGCTATTAATTGTTCTGTGTTCAGTACGTCTCGAATTCTTGTTTCCTAAAACTTTTTTGCTGAAAAATATGATTCTTCGTTTCCAAATCAATAAATAATTTTTTATTTCTTTTTGGGTGGGGTGGACGGTTTACTCATTTCTGTATGCATGAAGGAAACTTTTAGCCTTTCTTGTTTATTCAATAATCAAAATTCCATTGTTGTGCCCGAAAAAAAAATTATTTATTTATTTATTTTGCAATAGTTAGATCTCACTATATGTATTTGCAGGAAAAGAGGCTTGATTAGTAGAATCAGAAATTTTATTGCTATCATGGATGATTACTAGAAGATATTGTTGTCATTGAACTTTAATAACTGATAATTGTTTTCCATTTGTAGGACAATTTGAAATTATTGGAGGACATGGCAGTTCTAAAACCAACTATATTTTGCAGCGTTCCCCGGTTGTACAATCGGATATATGATGGGTAAACATGTTCACTGTGTTTAAATACCGCAATTTCTACTCATGCGAAAATCCAACCGAATGCTTTTTTACAGAGTCATGAATGCTGTGAAGTCGTCCGGTGGTCTCAAGGAAAGACTATTTAATGCCGCCTACAAAGCTAAGAAGCAAGCAATACTTAATGGTAATATCGTTTGGTTGCTATATTTACATGCATCTAGCATGCTAGGCTCCTTTGTGGCCAGGATTTGCTGTTGTCAGCCTTCTCTTACAAAGAACTTGTTGTAAGACTTATTTTCAGTAAATAAATGTGTTCCCCCTTAACAGTTTAAACTTTTTAATGAGGTGACACATTTATACTATCCCACTCTCACCCTTTGGCCATTTATAATAATAGATTCACGTGATTGTTTCAGGCAAGAAACCATCACCCATGTGGGACAGGTTGGTATTCAATAAAATAAAGGGAATGCTAGGAGGTCATGTTCGTAACATGGTTTCAGGCGCCTCACCCTTGTCTCCAGAAGTCATGGACTTTCTGCGAGTGTAAGTTCAATCTCTTGTATGTACTAGCAGGAAACATTGCATCATTGGTCCCCCACCTATTGCTCAGAGTAGCAAATTGGTTTTCCATCGTTCATTATAGTTGCACAATCAGTCTCCAATGATGAAAACCGCCAAAACTTTGTTAAATTGCCATGCGAACCTCATGAAAAATGCCTCACTTCTCAAAATGCCCAACTCAAGTTGGAAAAACAAACCTAGCTTCATAAAGTTGGACACGTGGTGGAAAATGACTATTTAAAGGAGTTTCAGACGGCTTCCATGCTGACTCCTTGTGCAATTATGATGAAAGGTTAGGACCAACTTGCTACTCAGGCTAATTATGGACCAATGGTACAATTTTCCCTACACTAGCATGGGATTCTACTGGTTAGCTGGCAAATTGACAAGTTTGGGCTTTCAGGTGCTTCGGTTGTATAGTTGTAGAAGGATACGGAATGACAGAGGCTTCTTGTGCTATATGCATTATGGACGAGACCGATATGTTATCTGGTCATGTCGGGGCTCCTTGCCCTTCTTGTGGTGCGTGTTGTGCATATAAAAAATGATTTTTTTTCTTTCAATAATGTAGCACTTATGCTGAAGAAACTATATATTTCATTTTTCAATGTCAGAAATAAAGCTTGTAGACGTTCCAGAAATGAACTATACGGCTGAGGACCAGCCCCATCCTCGGGGTGAGATATGTGTACGGGGCCCCATTGTGTTCCAAGGCTACTACAAAGATGAAGTCCAGACGTACATGCTTTTCTTTTTGTTATGTTGATCTCAATATTTGCACTCACCTAAAGTTCATGTTTAGTATGTAGAATTGGACTAGATTGGACAATATTTTGTATAAGATTTTTTTTTTTTTTTTTTTCCTCCTTAATACTGTCTAATGTTGTCCAATCCTCCCAACTAAACACTAAAATGTTTAAGTCAAAGGCTTATGATGATGCAATAAACTTTTCCAGGAAGGAAGTAATTGATGAGCAGGGATGGCTTCATACTGGAGATATAGGTTTGTGGTTGCCCGGAGGTAGATTAAAGATAATTGATAGGTAAGAACTCGGCATTTGGTGATTACTTTTGAGGAAATGTCAAAGAATAAGAACATAACTGATGACGATTAACCTCAAAGAAATTAAAGGGGGGATATTTTTATGCCTATGGCCAATATTAAGATAGAATATCGTTGATTAATAGTTCAATGTATGCTAACCAACATTAGGTCAATATTTTTTTGTTCTTGTGAGAATTTTACGGCAATTGTGTTGTATTTAACCTCAGTTTGATGAGAATATTATGGAAATTGTTAATTACTGTTTTTCACTTGACAGGAAAAAGAACATATTCAAGTTGTCACAGGGGGAGTACATTGCGCCTGAGAAAATAGAAAATGTGTATGCAAAATCCAAGTTTGTTGCACAGTGCTTAGTGTATGGTAAGAATAAAATGTTGCAAAATTCTCTCTCTAAACACTTGGATTTCCATCTTAAAAAAGTTAACTTTATTAAGAGGANAATTAACAAACAAATAAGAGCTTGAGCTACTCCTCTTAATAAAGTTAACTTTATTAAGAGGAGTAGCTCAAGCTCTTATTTGTTTGTTAATTATCTCATGTTTATTCAATTGAAATTTATCCATTAACATGCTCCACAAGATGGTGACTCTTTCGAGAATATCGATCTTGAAATTCTTGAGCTTGTTTGAGTTTTACAGAGGTTGAATTGTATTTTTGAGTTTATTGGGCTCTAATACCATCTTAAAATTTGGGATTCCTTCTTAAAAGGTCGATCCTTTTAAGAAAGTAACCCAAGCTCGTATGTGTTGGCTATTATCTCATGTATATTCGATGTGGTATTTATCCTTAACACACACACACACACACAAACTACTTACTTTTTGCATGTTTGTGTTGGTAGGTGACAGCCTGAAGCCTTCACTTGTTGCTATCATTTCAGTAGATCATGACATGCTAAAAAAATGGGCAGCAGCTGAAGGCATCGAGGCGAGTTCAAAGCTTGATTTATTTATTTTTTTTGCCATACACATTTATAGCTTCAAAGGTTATGACCCCCTTTGGTTTTTGCTGAAGTATCTGCAAAATCCTCGAGAAAAATGCAAGTTTCTGATTCTCATACGAAATGATGGCTTCAGGATTCTGTCATTGTAATTGGCGCAACATGAAATAAATATGGGAACTGAGGTTCTTAAATTTTTAGATTGGACTGATATTTGACACTTTTCATTAGTATCATGAAGAACAGTTACATCTTTTTTGAATCTTAAGAACTCCTCATATGTATTGGAAAAAAATGTGATTGGAATAGAAGGCCACGTGGCGAACGCGTGATCTCCTAATAATACATTTAGGGAGTTTTATGACATTTCTCTTTCCACCACCAATTATGTGGGATTTTTCCGCGTGCTGAGTGCAGTATGAAGACTTGAAACAATTATGTGTTGATCCACGAGCAACGGCTGCAGTCCTGGCTGACATGGATGCAGTTGCAAGGGAAGCTCAGGTATTATCTATGCATCAAGGTCATGTTTGGTATGCAATATAAGACAATGCAGCACATACAATGTTAACTTTTATTCTTGCTAAATACTACCGTCTAGTCTTATCTAGTCCACCTAACCGAATATATGAGTGCCATGAATAACATGTATGGGACATGATTAAGGAAGAGACACACTTGAGACTCATTTGCTAATCTATTTTATCTTGTCCAGTTGACCATACCAAGCATGTCTATAGAATAGTCATGCATTTGTATTTTCTTCAGTAGTCGTGCGTCAGTATTTTCTTTTTATGTTTTCTGATGCATGTCAATCTCTAGCTGAGAGGTTTTGAATTTGCAAAAGCCGTGACTCTGGTGCTCGAACCTTTTATTCTCGAGAACGGGTTGCTCACTCCAACATTCAAGGCAAGTGCAATTTATCGGTGCATTATCATTTTATAAGATGCAAATTGCAAAGCTAATCTGAAAACTGCTGATTTTGTACTGTCCTTTCTCTCCCAGATTAAAAGGCCACAAGCAAAAGCATATTTTGCTAAAGAAATAGCAGACATGTATGCTAAGCTTTCAGCATCGGAGTTCTCTCCCCAAAAACCGATTTGAGACTTTTCATAGCTATATCGGAAATTACTCCCCCGTATTGCTTGACGTAAAGCAGATGTTGTTGAATCTTTTAAATTGTAGAAAAGAAACAGAAATAACCAGCATATCATACTGTGGATGAAAGTTTGTGAAACAGTTATACATGCAATCGTGCATGTAATAATATCAATCAAAAGGATAAGAATTTGTTTGGTTCAAATATAATAGTAATGTCCGTCGAATTTATTAATAGAATAACATAGATATCAATCAAAAGGATAAGAATTCATTATAGCTTTGTGAAATTTCATGTAGAAATGTGTAGAGTTCTCTGTTTGATATGACTTGGTTGCTCACTATGAAATTTGAAATGGATTGTTTTATTATTATGATTAACATTATTCGGAGATTGAATTGCACGTATACACACTATGTAATTTTTGAAATGCCTATCCTTTTCGAGATTACCTTTACAGATTAATGCGAAATTGGATGGATGAGTGGTAAACTGGTGGTGTCAACTTGCTTTGGATTGGTGGAAAGAAAACGAATTACATGGAATTGAATTGCTTAGAACTTGTTTTATTGGAAATTGTCAATTAATTATATTTGATTGGTATAATTTTTCACCTGAAAGTTGTTGAAATTTTCTATCTTTTGGTATTCATTTGGCTTTGTTTTTCATGAAAATTGTCAATTAAAGGGATAAAATTTATTACAATTGTGGATATAATTTGTTTGGATTGCCAAAAAATGGAAAGATTTTTGTGTTCGTTTGACTTTATTTTACATGAAAATTGTCAATTTAAGGGATAATTTTTATAGTTTAGGGTGTTGAAAATATTGAAGTTTTAGTTATTAAAAAAAAAAAATGCATACTTCATATTTCACTCAATCTGTATAATGTCTTTTGAAGTTTGTGCACAAAATGTAATAATTATTAGTAACGATTAAGAATAGAAACTTGGATCGTTACAGTAGGTATTAAAATCGAGATTTACTTTTTCGTAGATTCAAGTAGTAAATTTCATGCATCTATTTGCCATATTTTCTTCTGAAATTCCGGTCGATTTTCTACTTATTTGAATTCCTTAGGTTAATTATTTTTATTTTTGGTTTTGGACACTAATAGTAGATTTCAAATATACGGAGAATTACTTAGGAAGATCATGTAACGATGATGTTTTATAACCTAGAAACCAATGAAGACAGCTTTCTGCACCTTCAAGTGCCGATACCCTTTTATCAGGGTACTTAGAAAACCGTTTAATAAAAACAATTAAGTGAATTAGAGGCCATCACACTAATATTTGAAAATAAATAATGTTATTTTGTACATTCGGGAGTTAACACCCCATCACATGGGTGGGGCTCGCGATTATTTTCTTATATGCGGGCCCCACTGTATGTGATGGGGGTGTCATCCGAGGTATCAATTCGAATGTACACATAACATGATTGTTAGAAAGTTGTTGTCGATAATGATTTAACAATTTGAAAAAATATCTTTTACTACATTAGTATAATAAATAAAAATAAAAAAGATATAGTAAGTTACCGATATAATATTATATCGGGAGAAAAAATTAAAAATAATGAAAGAATAAAGTTTTGTCGATGATGTCTCTACTTTGAGAGAGAGAATTGAAGATTGAACACCAAAAAGTTAAATCACAGGTATGCTTAGAATTTAATGTAAGATTGCAATTACTCATCTCACACACGACAATGGATAAATTGAGTAGTTGACTAACGGAGAATTGGTGAATATGAATACTTTTTTAATATCGTAATTTTTGATGGCGAGATTTAGATAATTAAATTTATATTCCTTTTCATAACTTAATTTAATTGTAGAAATACTTCAATTATACGATATCAAAAGTTTTTGGGTAAGTAGTTGGTGTAACTAAAACACACAGTATAGTCCTTTGGCTTAGGATTAGGTGGTAATGGATATGACACTCACATTCATTCATCGAGTACTATGATTATGACCCTTGACCTTTCTTTTGTTAAAACTTTAAGAAGATACCTTAAAAAGTGAATAAATATCACATTTATTCGTTCACTTTTTTAGATATCTTTTTCAAATATCTTAAGAACTCAATAAATGATTAAATTATTCAATTTTAACCCCTAATTTAACACAACAAAATTTGCTAAAGATCAAATAAGAGAAAATAAATAACATTCAATTTTTGTTTATTTTTGCATGAAAAATCAATCAACTCTCTCGAGTACTCTTACAACAAATTATGTTCAAGCTAATGTTTATGAAGTATTTATAATTGATCAAATCAATTTTTATCAACATTGTTTGTGGGACTAATAAGAACTACACATTTATTCAACGCCCATTTGTTATGTATTTATTATTTAAACATTTATAAAACGTTCTCAAACAAGCTCAATTATTAATCTCTCACAAATATAAAATTTGTGCATTTCACGAACTAATCTAACTTGAGATTTTTATTTATTTTTTGAAAATACTCTTAAACTTGTCAAAAAGTGGTTCAAATTGAGCGGACTAATTTATAAGGTTTACGCCCCAAGTACAAGGCTGAATTTTACAGGGGCCTTACAGGCCACTCACTGCCGGGCCGGGGCCCACCTATGCAATAAAAAAAAAAAACTTATGGCCCCACCCCCCAATGTATCTAACCTGGCAGGGGCCTATAAATTCGACCCCTATACTTGTAGCAGGGCTCAATTTATAAATGCTCGAAGGCCATGACATCAAAGGGGAAGGAAAAAATGATAACGAAAATGGTTAATATAACTGTTCGGTGCTCGGCTATGATAGTATGATGATCCATTTAGAAGAGGAAAGGATAAATGAAAATAGGGGAAAAACCCTATTTACCTCCTGATTAATTTCTAAATATATTGTTATGATATGTAATTATAATTATATGAGTTTTTTATATTTTTATTAATTTGGCTCCTCTATATACCTAGCGTGTTGTAAACTCATTTTAAATTAGTTTTTTATTTTCTTTTCGAAGTTAAAACTACCTAGACCTAATGGGACTAGGTTTACCATGTTTATTGATAAGAAAAATAGCGAGAAAATGCCTTCACGAGTATAGTGCAATGATAAAGCAGAAGGGTTCTTTACGAAATATCGGAGGTTCGAATCCTCGCGTCAACTCGAAGGCAACATTTATGTGTGAAGACTGATATCTTATGGAGACAAAGTCATGGTATACTCTGTCCCCTTCAAGAGTCTCATCTGCACGTCGTAAAGGGGGGGCACAGACCACAGGGAGAATAATTGCTTCCTAAATGTTTGGCCCCGAGTGTGTACAAATTTTGATCGCATCCAATTTACCGGTGTTAGAATTTGGGTGTGACCCAAATTTCTTGTTGAAATAATTAAAAAATTCTAATTGAAGTGCACGTTAAGAAAAAATTTGCTTGGAATGCTATGGAGTTCTATGTCAAGTTGAATTTTTATTTTGGAAGTTCATTGGGAGTTGAAAATTGGTATTTGATTTGAAAAAGAGTTCGGGATGGAGAAAACAATTTGAAAAAAAAAATATTTTTTTTTCTCCTTTTTCTTTTTGGACTCGATTTTTGGCATATTACTTCATCAACAACTCTACTAAGAGGGTTTGGACGTCCCCTATATGTTATCTATAAATATTAGGTTTTTCTATACAATTTTATAAATGTGATAAAATAGATTACTAGAATTATAGGATCCATTGTAATTTTCTCTCTTCTCCATTATTTTTTAGTCAATAAAATCTCGTAATTTCTCTGTCATATTTCTTGTCTTTATTATTCTTTTGTTTGATCTAATACTTCATTATTTGTCATGTAACTTCAACAATTCATTATGGTGGTTGGTTTCATCAAGTGGTATTCAAACAATACATAATTCTTGTATTTCCAACATTGTTAACAGCGATTCGGGCATATTAATATTTCTTCTAACAAGAGATATTTTGGTTGTTTCATAACAAGTGGTATCAAAGCGTTAGGTTCAGCAGTTCCGCAAGAGCGCAAGGTTTGATTTGTTCGAGGTTTTTGTTCGGATAGCTTCTATGAAGTATGACATTCCGCTTTTGATCAGAGCACTAAATTTTCGCTATGGCAGATTAAGATGCGTGCAGTACTTGCACAACTGAATTTGGATGACGCGTTGCTGGAAATTGATAAGATGCCTACAACTTTGATCGTGGAGGAGAAATTACGAAAGGATAAAATGACAATTTCTCACATTCATCTTCATCTATCAAATACTATTCTTCAGGACGTTTTGAAGGAGAATTCAGCAACTGCTTTATGGTTGAGGTTAGAACAACTGTGCATGACTAAAAGTCTGACAAGTAAGTTGAACCTGAAACAGAGTTT
>CAIGRF010392007.1:14315-24952 GCA_903798235.1 Fraxinus ornus | reverse complement strand
GAGGAGGAGGAGGAGGGGGAGGGAGAGGGAGAGGGGGAGATTGAGAAATTAGGGTTAGATTTTTATATAATACATGATTTTTGAAAAATGAAACTTTGCCCCTGATTTTTGAATTGTAATCTTTAAATCCCTGGAACTATGTAATTTCCTCTATAAATATTAGGCTCTTCTATACAATTTTATGAGTGTGAAAAAATAGATTACTAGAATTATAGGATCCATTGTAATTTTCTTTTTTCTCCATTATTCTTGAGTTAATAAAATCTCTTAATTCATCTACCATATTTCTTGTCTTTGTGATTCTTTTTGCTCGATCTAATACTTCATTATTTACCATATAACTTCAACAATTCATTCTGATGATTGGTTTTATCAAGTGGTATTCAAACAATACATAATTCTTGTATTTCCAACATTGCTAACAACGATCGGGGCATATTAATATTTCTTCTAACAAGAGACATTTTAGTTGTTTCATAACAACCTAGGTGGCGAACAATGGGAAGACCGCCACTTCTCTGGATTAATCGAGTGCCCGAGTCATAAAATAAAATAAAAATAAAATAAAAATAGTGAACAAAGGGGAGGGAGACCTGAAATTTACTGCCATAGTTATGGAAGTTCTATTTTCATTATAAGTACTATAACACTTGATGGAATTTAAAAAATAAATAAATAAATAAAACTTAAAATCTTCTCAGCATTTTCTTCTACCAGTTGCATGTCGTAAAAGATACAAGTAACTCGTGTCAAGTTCGAAAGTCTTGATTTTGCCTCTTACATGTCTAAATTCAGACAGAATTAGGAAACATGACTACATTTGATCAATCATATGATCATATCCTCTCCTCTTTACGTTGTAATGGTGCCATTTGCCTGATTTTCTTCCTCAAAATTAGGGGGATTAAAAAACAAGATAACCAATTTCAAGTAGTAGTTTATTTCCTTAAGACCTGTAGTTCTGTGGTAGCCAAAGAAACTAGATCCTCTTTATTCTCTCATGGGTTTTATGGCCATGCCCCATTAGTGGAATCACTCACTAAACTTTCTATATATGTCAAATTCATTCACTTATCCAATTATGAGTTTACTTTCATCACCTTTCCAAAAAAGAAGTCAAGAAAATATTCCCCACTTGTGAGATAATGAAGTTGGAAGAATTTTTGTTTATTTGAAATGTGGACAAATCACTAGTTTATTTTACATTCCAAGAGTCAGACAAATACAGAGATACACTCTCATTTCTTTTCTGTTAAAATTTAGGTTTGAGTGACATTTAGCAGACGAAAAGATGACAAGCGTCGAGCCGTCCGGTTCTGGGCAGCCTTTCGGATCGAAAATTACTGTTTATGTTTTAGCATGTTGGATATTTGCTGCCTTTGGTGGGCTAATGTTTGGCTATGATATTGGAATTTCAGGTATATGCGTACTGCTTACCGATTTAGTGCTTGCTTGGCATATAGTATCAGATTGTGTAATAAATAAGATTTTAGGCTTCTATGGAAGATGCTCTTTACGTGTTGCAAGAAATTGCTTTTTGTGACATAATCAATAATGTGTAGTACAAGGAACATGTTTTGGATCGATCCGATCAATGAAATGGATCCAAATGCTATTTCTTCATTGTCCTAAAATATTTATCATGTTTGTGTTTATGCGTGTATTTGTTATTATTTAGGAGAATGATTTATGATCCGCAAGTAGGAAGGTTACAATATTGCTTTTTTGCACTCAATTTTTTGATTATTTCCTCAAATGCAGATCAACCCAATTTTTTATTTTATTATTTTTTATTTTGGTGATAAGAGGTGGGAGAAAACTTCATTTTTTACTTGATTATAAGGAAAGATCTGCAGCATCAAGAAATGGACGTAGCTCTCATTCTGAGATTGAATTACTACAAATCTGTGTGTAATTTGCTTGTTTTTATTTCATTTCGCTTATTATCTATCTCATAATTGGAATTATTCTTTGTGGTGGTTTTAGGTGGAGTGACTTCCATGGATGACTTCTTGAAAAAGTTCTTTCCAGCTATTTATGAGAGGAAATTGCATGCCAAGGAAAACAATTATTGCAAATATGATGATCAATTGCTTCAGCTTTTCACATCTTCTTTATACCTTGCTGCCCTTGTTGCAAGCTTTGGAGCCTCAAAGTCCTGCAACTTGCTTGGTAGGAAACCTACAATCGGTTTGGCATCAATACTTTTCATTCTTGGAGCTATAGTAAGTGGAGTAGCTCCAAACAAAGCCCTGTTAATCATTGGAAGAATTCTTTTTGGAATTGGAGTTGGATTTGGCAACGAGGTAAGTAAGTTTCATTGTTATTGTATTTCTCGTATAGTTTTTTGTGAATTTGGTTATGAAAGTTTAGATTTTTTTCGTAATTATAATTGAAATTATATTTGAAAATGCAGTCAGTTCCTCTGTTTTTATCAGAGGTTGCACCAATGCAACACCGCGGAGCGGTCAATATTCTGTTTCAGCTTTTCGTAACAATAGGGATTCTTGTAGCCAATCTTGTGAATTATGCTGTTTCATCAATTCATCCGCATGGATGGAGGATTGCGCTAGGTCTAGCAGGGGTTCCAGCCATCTTCCTCTTTATAGGTTCCCTTATCATCACTGAGACACCTTCAAGCCTCATTGAACGCGGAAAAGAGTTTGAAGGGAAAGAAGCACTAAAGAAGATCCGGGGTGTGGATGATGTGGAATCTGAACTTGAACAGATCAAACTGGCATGTGAGATAGCAAGGCAAGTCAAGCATCCTTACAAGAAACTCTTCAAGCGTGCCAGCATGCCTCCACTGATCATTGGTATCTCGGTGCAAGTTTTTCAGCAGTTCACAGGAATTAATGCCATCATGTTTTATGCACCGGTTCTGTTCCAAACGGTTGGATTTAAGAGCGATAGTTCGCTGCTGTCTGCTGTTATCACGGGAATTGTCAATGTCTTGAGCACTATTGTCTCAATTGTTGCTGTTGATAGGGTCGGGAGGAGGAAATTGCTTCTTCAAGCTTGCGTGCAAATGTTCATATGCATGGTGTTGATATTTTCCATCTTATCTACAAATATATGCATAAATTCTATCTTATTTTTTATTCGAATTTACATGCCTATATTCATATATCGAGGTCATATGGACAAGAACTAAGTTTTGTGCTCAAAGAATTTTGGGTCGACCGATGCCACCTCGACTTGTTGCCATATAGTTTTGATTCTTATATCTTCTGTTAGTGTCCCCACACTTCCATCTTATCATCCTCTTTTCTACTGCATTCATCTTATAGACATTGTCGTGCAACAGCCATTTAGACATCTGAAGCTGCTAGAATTCTAGTGGATAAAGTGCACGAACACTATATAACCATTAACATCTTTAAAAGCTTCTGCTCTACTCAAATATCAGTAAGTTTTGGTATTACTAATTGTTCTTGTGATTGAATGCAGGTGGCAATTGGATCAATTCTGCTTATTCATTTGAAGACTACTGGTTCACTTGATAAAGGACTTGCAGCTTTTGTGGTGGTTCTTGTGTGTTTGTTTGTTATGTCTTTTGCATGGTCATGGGGTCCAATGGGTTGGCTAATACCGAGCGAAACGTTCCCTTTGGAGACAAGAACTGCAGGATTCGCATTCGCCGTTAGCGCCAACATGCTCTTCACTTTCATCATAGCTCAGGCATTCTTGTCTATGTTGTGTAACATGCGCGCATATATTTTCTTCTTTTTCGCTGTATGGATATTGATCATGGGACTGTTTGTCGTGTTCCTGCTACCAGAGACAAAAGGCGTCCCGATTGATTCCATGATTGAGAGGGTCTGGAAAAAGCATCCAGTTTGGAAGAAATTTATGGGTAAAGAAGTTGTCAAGAACTATGAGATGACCTAAACCTGCATTAGGGATGAAGAGGTGAAGTTATATTTTCTCAACTTAAATTTCTCCATTCCAATAAGCAGAGAGGTTTACACAAATAAAGACTGAACTCTGTATAAGTTTTGTTCGAATGCATTGAAGATATATGCACTAGGCAGTGGCGTTAATTTTCTAAGGTTTTTTAAATTCAGCATCGAGTTTATTTGGGTTGTAATATTTCCTTTCCAAATATCTTGCAAAAGATGGAATATCTTCTCTTTTGGACTTTATAATTCAAATTGACACGATAAGTGCATCTTTGGTACCCACTATTCAGAGGAGTATACTTTTTTTCATAATATTTTCCAGTGCTATCTAATATTTTCTACCAACAAAAATAAAGAAGTGAACGTACCCCAAGGCTCTAGTCTCTTCCCACCTTTTTTCGCTAGCCACAGCCAATCCCATTTTTCACCTCGAATTGGTCAATGCCAATATGATGAATGGAAGGAAAAGAGATCAAAAAGATATGCGAATGACATTGAACATTATCTTCATATCCATAATACTGCGAAAAGAACGCCCAGCTCCAAGTTGTTTAAGAATATTGCTTTTAAGTTTCTCGACTGGAAATGCCATGAACAATCTTTAGTACACGGTACAGTATTAACTACGCGTGATTGAGTAGTGCATGGTGTGGAGTGAAGAACACCAGCATTGTGAAATTTATACAAGAACTACAGTACATAGAAAACAAGAACTGATTGGAATGAAATTTATTATGACTCTTATACTGAGTACATTACTAACACTATTAAGTAAAATGCCAAAATGTTCTCAACAACCATCTGATAATCCGGATAACTCGTAAATTCAAATGAAACCATTCTATTCAGCTATTAATAAACCACGAATAAAATATGCAAAACAAGCCATAGCCATCCGAGCTTCTCGAAAGGCTTATTTGAAGCCGAGAATGGAACTGCATCTTTGGGAGAAGGTGCGAGTACAGTAGGAACGGGAAAGGATGATGCAGAAGGTGAAGGGGCGACTGAAGGAGTGCGAAGAACATTGATATCGACTTTCTGTCCAGCCTGGCAGTGACCGGGGACGGCACATATGAAGTAGTGGTGGCCACGAGTATCGATGGTTATAGAGTCATTTCCAGTTGTGTGAGTAGAAATGGGAAAAGATGCATTGCATGACCTGTACTCAGCATGTGTAACTTGCATCACATTGTGAAATTGAGGGTTGTATTCAAAAACTGTAAACAGAATAAATCGAAATATGGTTAAGTAGATGATCTTAAAATTGGTCATAAATGTCATGGAAATATAAGTACACAAGAACTGGAATCGAGTCTAGTGGAGGCGAGGGCGGAGCCAGGAATCGAGTCCAGTGGAGATGTGACATATATTTCAGCAAATTAAATCCCAATGCACTAAGATCAAGATCTTTCGTTAATCATAAAGAGAACGTGCATAAAATGGGAAATTGAAATATTCTTACACTATAGAACTACCGTGCATACTAGAGGCAATTGTCCTATTGGATATCTAGGGGCGGACCTAGCACCCGACGTGCCTCCGCGGTCGCCCGTGCTGAATCTGTCGAGAACTTTTTTTTTTTTCTTTCTTTTTTGGACAATAGATAAATTTCTTAGTTTATATAACCATTATTTCAATTCAATTTCAAACATCTCCTTCAGTTGAGTTGGTTGTAACTTGCAATTTTTATGACACATCTCTGTTCAATTTCCTAGCTTGCAATTATATATTTTTAGTTCTCCAATTTTTACCATTTTACAATTTTTATCAAAATTAATGACAATAGAGAGGGGGGAGTCGAACCCATGACCACCCTTAAAGAATATTGGAATCCTTATCATTAGGGCACTTGTTGAGTTTGATATTATTGTTAACATAATAATATATATTAAATTTTAAATATTAATAAACGACATTGCTCTTACGATCATTGATTGTCGACGTTGACCGGTCAACGTCGCTCAGACTGAATTTCAATGCTGAGTCCGCCACCGTGGATATCATGTGGCTATATAACGAACATGATTTTAACTTTCGCTCTTTGTTCCTCAATACTCACAACTGAATTAAGAAACTCATTCAAAACTTGTTTAAGGTCAGTTTTGACTGTAATTTCTTCACATTTAATATGAATTTCACTACTTCAAACAAGTCAATAGATAAAACCCTTCTTTTGTCTTTTGTTGAATGATGAGTGGGTTGCTTTGCAATGTGAGAGTAATGGCCAGCATTATAAGGCGTGCAATTTGAGGATTGAAAATTTGAATATTTTGTGATTTGACAAAATCCCACAATAGGTCACCTCATTGTCCATTTGATCCCACCTAATGGTTGGTGCTCTTGAATCTCGACCACTAGGTGTTCCACACATGACAAATATACAACCTTTTTACATATCTCACAAAAAAACTTCTCAAAATATATTACAATAGTTGTCTTTCTACGCTCTCAAATATTTATATCCAATCTATGGCAATCTTTATCCGTCTCTCTTAATGGTGTCAAAGTAGTTCGACGCTGCCTGGCCCACTTGGCACTTGGCTAGTAGGTCGGTATAAAAAAATAAAAATAAACTAATGAATTTTGCTGAAGTGCCCGAAAAGTTTGACATACGGGTTGATCGACCCTCACATTTGCGCGTGGGTCCCACCTGAATTAAAAAATGCCGACCCTCCCATGTGTGTGTTCGGTTGTCCCCTATGTCATCATCTATGTTTGTGTAGTATGGTTCAAAAATAATTAGGACAATATATATATATTTTCCGACACACCTTGATACGAGTCTACATATACTTATACATTCAAGGGAGAAGGAGAAATGAAATACCAATGACATCACCAATTTGGAATTTTTTTGGGGCAGACCACTGCTTATAATCAACATTTCCAATGATGGTCCAACCTGCAGAATCTCCCACCTTATAAACCTCTCCAATGGAAACCTTCACTGAAGAAGTTAAGATGAAAAGCAGAACTGCCAAACCTGTGTTTTCAAGAACAGAGGCCATGGCTTTTTGCAAATTCTATCAAATTTCTGAGAAAAAGTTTTTGACTTGTGATGAAGAAACTGAAGAGACAATATTCTGTTTTTCGAGTTGTGGGTCAGTTTATGAAGCTTGGGACTTCTGGAGGTTAATTTGGAGCTTTCAGAATGGACCCTTCTTGTTATGATAATGGCTAGAGCTAGCCCCCCTTTAGAGGATTTAACGAAAGTGGGCTCCCGCCATTAAATAAACTCTTTTTAATTCTTCACTTCTCCTAAAAAGTGACACATTTCACTCAAATTTGAAGGTTAGTTTGTTGTGGAAAAATCGTTGTATTAAAAATTAAAATATAAATGTTAACAAGAAATTTTATTTATTTATTTTAACACAATTTTGTTAGTATAAGTCTATATGTGGGGTAAAATATTGTTATTATGTCTAGTGTACAATGAACATTATAGTGATCAAAATATTGTATAAAAGAAAAAATTCCTTTTTTTCGATTCAGCCCCTGTTTGAGCCAAATTTTTATTTTTATTTTTATTTTCATTCTTCTTCTCATTTTCAACTACATATTCTTCGATAAAATAATTTTTCATCACATCAATTACTTTTCCTTCTTTTTCAACCACACATTCTCCATCGATCTACTATTCCACAATACATTCTTCCAAAATAATGTGGCTCAAACACACCCTCAATCTTGAAATTTTACATTTTGTTTTGGCAGAATACTTTTATATTTCGATGGGCCTCGGGTATTTAATTTACTAAATACATTGTTTCTTATCGAGATAAAAAAAATGATAAAAAATAAAGAATTTTATTACCGCTCTAAAAGGTTAAAGTTTTAGATTAGAAGGTTTAAAGACAAGTTAATGTAAATTTTATTGTTAACCATATATAAAAATTCTTTAAGTCTGAAATGACATTGAATGAAAAAATAAATCTAACCTACACACAAAGAGAAGTATATTTTCCCCACACTTTCAATTCTTAAAGTGCAAACACCACATAATCTATTTACTTAATTGAGTAAAAATACTGATGGGATATAATATTGAGGTAAAATTCTCCCATCTGAGCTGTTGGCAGGCTTTTGTGCATTGTTATAAATTAACTTCCAACCAACTGTTGAAATACTTGAAAGGAAAGAATAGTTAGGGTGGTTGGATCCTCAATACAAAGGGTTTTGTGGAGAAGAGTATCATAATGACATTTTAGTTGTATTATTGCTTTCTACATGGGAGAGACATTTTTCTTGCTGCCACTATACAAGAGAAAGAGCATTGGCTTTTCATGTAAGATATCTCTGTTTGAGTCACATTAAATTTCTCATTCTCATTCTTCTACTCATTTTCAACCACACATTCTTCAATAAAATAATATTTTCCATTACATCAATAACTTTTCATTCTTTTTCAATCACACATTCTCCATCAATCTACTATTCCAAAATACATTCTTCCAAAATAATGTGGCTCAAACACACCCTAAATATTTTCTTTCTCCACAGTTGTATTCCTATAAATCTTACGAGTATGGTTTCAACCACACATTCTTCAATAAAATAATATTTTCCATTACATCAATAACTTTTCATTCTTTTTCAATCACACATTCTCCATCAATTTACTATTCTAAAATACATTCTTCCAAAATAATATCCATCAAACACACCAGTAGGAAACTTGTACAAGGATTGACATGTGAATGCGTATAATTAGACGTGTAACTTGTTACAAAGAGTTTCGCATACGACTTGTGTAACTAATGACCAGAAAGCGATCAACAAGTTTGAAGAAAAAAAATCAAATTTTCAACCTTCACAAGTCAATTCAAGAAAAAACGAACATTATAAATTGGCCTTCTGGATTATGACGAGCTATTATATCATTTGATGCAATTATTTTAAAAACTGGTTCGCGCATACATCCACAAAAGCGTTTCGATAGGAGTCAAAAGGTCAAATTCATAGTAAAATAAATGAATAATAATAATAATAAAATTTTATTATTAATTGGCTAGGACAATTTGGTTACGAAGTAGCTGGTTCTTGGATGAATTTAACAGATTCTAAATTTTCGAATTTTATCTCGTAATTGGATTGGTTCTGATGTTTTGAGTTGCATTGGCTCATTCGATCAAATGCCAATGACACTGATTAAATGTGGATCGTGTTTGGTTAGCATGAATAGGACAAATCCTAGTTTGCAGTATATTCGACCTTGTATGTGTACGTGGTAGTTGATGTGTGTTCGATGGGAGTTCATAAAATAGATTAAGAGCGAAAAAATCATTAATTTAAATTTAATTTGGGTTACACCAGTCAACAATTAGCTCAGGGTTGGTGCAATGAACCACCTTGAGAATTAAGCCTTAAAGTTTGCGAAAAGCATGGCTAAGGAATCTTTAACATGAAGCCTCATTTAGTTCAAAATTAGGTGGTATTGACATAGAGATTCAGGACATAAATGTTTGTTTGAAAAAAATGTGTGGCAACATATTTTTTTATTTAATTGTTCTTAAGTATTATTTGGTTCACTTTCTTAATTTATATTCATGTCTCAAGTTCGAATGCTCCTATCCCTTCCTCTTTAAGGCTCCTATGTTACCTAGTTCTTTTGTAATTTTAAATCGGTACGGTTACAATCTAATTCATTTCATCAAAATTGACATAATACTAAACCGACGTGTACAATAACATCAATAATTGGATAGTAAAGGCAAAAAGGCAACACAATCCATATGTTTCTACTTTCTAGTTATCCTATAAACATAGTAACGGGAATTGTACACAAGAAGTAGACGCAACACCATATTAGTATTAATTGAAAAAATGACTAAAGTAGAAATTACATCATACCAGAATTTTAAACTTCCAATTTTAAAATTCAGATTTAGAAGTTTTTATTTAAAAAATCAGATGATAATTAAAATTTTAATAATTTAACTTTTTAAAAAGTAAAATTAAAACAAATGAAACCCCAATTCAACCCTAATTCATCTCTCTCTCTCTCTCTCTCTACCGCACACCACTACTGGAGCACCGGCGGCGCTAAGCTCACGAAGTCTCCAACTAATCAACATCTCCAATCTGATGTCGTCTAAGGGAAAAGAAAGCATCGACCGTTAGTAACAAACATCGCCGTAATAGGCACCCCTGTCGCTGTTCGAACCTCGCCTCTATTTGCAAAAGGTAGCACTGTCGTCGTCGTTGTTCACACCTCGCCAGTAGGGGTGTAAACGGTCCGATTTTTGCGGTTTTTGACAAATTTTCAAACCAAACCGTTTAAACCGATTTGAGAAATACTCAAACATAAACTAAACCATTTTGAATGGTTTGAAAAAAACTCAAACCTAAACCTAACGGTTTGGTCCGATTTTAAACCGTCGGTTTCGTTGTATATTTTTTTGTATGTCTACTTTTATGACATTAATTCATTGAATTCAATATATATTTATATCTTATTACTAGCAATAAATCTAAAACAAACTAAACATACCTACTACAAATTTAAATACCAACTAAATAAAAGTGAAATCACAATAAACTAAAATATAGTTTTTGTTTGTCATTTTAGGCTAAGATGTTACGATAACATTACAATACAAGTCTACTAAACTAAATATAAAGCCCAAAAACATAATGATTTTCAACAAGACATCGTAATCATCATATCTGAAAAATAAAACTACTGATTAAACAGAGAGAATAACCAACCATAATAATAAATCAATTGTTTATAAT
>CAIGRF010391971.1:18527-30240 GCA_903798235.1 Fraxinus ornus | reverse complement strand
CCTTCGTCCATTGATATTGTTTTGATGAGAAAAATATCATATCTATAATCCAAATACCAAACCGTGCTTTTCTCCGCATCCGTCAGAGTTGCTGAAGATCGAGGGAAGTTGACTAAAATTCTAGTCGGTGAAGAACATGGTGTTCTTCGTGATCCACATGAGATAGACGATTCCGCGAGGTTAGAAGTGCTGTAGGGTAGTAGATTCCAGGAGAGCTTTGACAATTGCAGCTAAGGATTGGTGCAAAGGAGCCCAGTATCAAGGAGAGCTGTAGGAATTATAGTTGGAAGATCAGACAGTACGTGCCGTCTAGTCTGGTAGACTGTAAGTGTTTGAATTGTTTATAGTGGATTTCCTGGCAAAGTGTCTAAAATTTTTCCTAGTTGGATTTCTCCGTGATCATACCGGTGTTTATTTACTACTTTATTTATTGTTTATATGATTTGTGGTATTCAAACATAGGATTAATCTAACGTGATTGTTTAATCATCTAGAGATAACAATTGGCGGCTTGTTGCTAATTTGTTATAATATTTTAATTCCCTATAATATACCTATTCATCCCCCTCTAAGTATTGTTAGGGTCGTACTACGCGTTTTTCAATATATAAATGAGAAAGTATAATTATTTTCAAAATTCTCCCCGTGAACGTATAAACTCATATATTTTTCAGCATATTTTTGCTTGGTAAGTAGCAGTTTAGTTTTTTGACATCTTTTGGTGACAAGGCCCATTGATAGGTCAGTAGGCAAACTACAAATTATGTATCCATATATACAGTTTATGTTGTGTTAATAATAGAAGTTTGAAAATTCAAAATTTCTCTATTGCACTATTTTGTTGTGATTATTGAAAAAGTAAATGGTTCTAATTGATTGAGAGTATTTTTGTTGGGTATGTTGCATTTTGTTTAGGTTCGTTAGTTCAAATTATAGGGTAGATAATGTCGATTTTTTATTAACTAAAAAACTCATATATGTGCATATTTAGTAACCTTGATGGTGGACATTTAGTTGGTCTCCATTAACATGCATGTTTTTTTACCAATTTGTCATGATAGAGTCAAGTGATCGATTTATTAGCCACTCGAACATCCATGACATGGGAATATAATTGAAAATGACCATATTAGTGTCAAAAGGATTGCTACTATGACTATTTTAGCTCTACGACGTATAGATAAGGATTTTAGTATTAAGAAGGTAACAAAAATACGAGAAGATTTTTTAGAGGTATACTCTATAGTTGTTCAGGCTTGGATGATTAAAATGGAGATAGTTTTTAATATTATAGGTTGCCTATATGACCGAAAATTGTCTTACCACTTCATTGTTAGAAATGGAGGTATATGATTGGTGGCAGTCGGTGCAGAGTACATATCACTTTGGTAAATTTAAAATGTGCCTTTTACGATTCTCACTTCCCTCGTTCCTATAAAGTAGAACTCAAATATAATCAAAACATGTTTAGGGTAGCATAAGACTCAAACTTCGAGGACTACTTGTGTCAAATAAAATTCACAAAGAATTAGTGGCAAACATATATCTCTACTAGCCAACCAAATCATGTGCAAGCTCAAAATAATGTAAGCGAGCATTTGTAACGCTAGGCCATATAATCAGCCTCGAGCATAAATAGTGAGGAAATATACTTTTAATTGATATCATCAACTACTTCACACTAGCAAAAACTATTATCAAAGCACACGTGAATAAGAATGTAAAACATGACTTCACAATCAATGAATGAAGAAAACACGTGGATTCGTGAATAAAACGTGAAAAGTTAACACATTCACTTGAGAGTATACTAATTACTGGCCGCTGCATATCGTGAACGGAAATGGCTTAATTAACCCCATACCCTAATTAGAAATTTATAAATAGGCATATTTGGGAATAAAGAAAGGCATGCAAACTTGAATATCCTATTTTCAAGTAGTGATTTATCTTTTTACTCTTTCATCTCGAAGTGAATAGATTGTGCTATACAATGACACATCATGATGGGACCTTAGTTGTGATTTAATGTTGAATGGACAGGTTATAGCTTATGCTTCTAGACAGTTGAGGAAAACATACGTTGAATTATCCTTCACATGACTTTGGATCTAGCTCTAGTTGTTCTATAATCGAAGTCTCAAGGCATTACTTGTATGGTGAAAGAAGTTAGATATTTACAGATTATAAAAGTTTTAAAGTATATTTTCGATTAGAAAGAATTGAATTTGAGGAAAAGAATATGGTTAGAGATAATAAAAGATTATGACTGAAAAATTGATTATGATCATTCAAGGAAGGTTAATGTAATTGTAGATGCTCTCAATAGGAAGACGTCTAATTCTGCAACTCAAACTAATGCAATTTGGTCTTCCTTGTTAAATGAGTTTTGATTTTAGCATGCTCAATATTAGTGACCAGGCATTGTTTGTTAATTTTTAGGTGGGGCATACAGGGAAGTAGTACTTTCCTCATTTTTTGCTTTCGTCAGTTTCATTTAACCACGGTATTCTTCCGCCACAAGTGAGGGAAAATTAATAAAATCTAGGAGTCCCGCTCTCCTTTAATTAAAAAAAAAAAGATATTAATTGTGGTACAAATACAAAGAGAAATAATTGAACTTTTGCTGATATTTACTATTCGTGAGTGGAAAAGGGAGCACTCATTACTATGGAATCTCTTATTTTTGCTTTTTAGTACTCAGAGTGGTCATGATGCAAATTTTTTTAGAGTAGCATAATATTAATAAAAATAAATCAATACGTTACTACAATTGCAGAACTCATTTTCATACTTTTAAAAACATTATACATCGATCGTTATCAATATTGTCAAACACATTATTTTCAATATACGTCCCTAAATTATCACTTAACCATTAATCTCACATCCGATTACGCAATAAATCCTGATAATCTTTATTTTAGAAAATATCTATTTACTGTCGCAATAGGAATCGAAAGAATTAACATCAATGTTACACTAAGACCTCGTAACCATTCAAAATATTCGTGAGTAGATGTATCCACAATATATATATNAAATTACAGTCAATATCCAATAACTTTCTTCCGCATGCAATTATGTCAAGTCTTCTATCAAAGTAGTTTTACCGTTCTTGTTAAATAGCGGATGGTTCCTTCTTGTTCCTATTGTGCTGCTTCTGTCGTGGATATCGTGATCGTTCCCTTTCCTTTCTCTTGATGTTGGCACTGCAGCGTGTACTGACACCTTTTATGGTGCGATCCTTCTCACCGATTTCTACCCATTCGTGGATACTTTGTTTGATCTCCGTGGTAAATCATTTGGACGATTTTTTTGTGGTTTGTGTAAGATTCTTGGTACAACCAAGTGTGGTGTTGCCTTGTGATCTTGGGTTGATAAATTTGAGCCTCGTAACCGCATATTGCTGCGATTTCAGATTCGATAGGGAAGTTTGGTTTCTTACTTATTTTTACATTGATTCATTATTGATCTTTAATTGATTAGAAACTTTCTTTGTGATTTGTTTGTCAATGGTAAGTTATTCTATGCCTCTATCTTTATTATCATCTGGATGTATGGTTGAGTTACAAGATATCCATACTTGATTGCCATATATGAGAAGATTGGAAAAGAAACTACAAGAAGGCTTTGCAATACACACATTCTTGATTAAGAATTTAAGATTTTGCTTTTACATTTGAAATTCTTTTGGGATGAATACTTTTTTGTTTCATTTTTCACTTCCAAGATATCATAAATTGAAACTACCATATAATTTAAAGTTTCAGACACTCAGAAGTTATGTTCCCAACCCACAACTTTATTGACGTGTTCATCATTTATTTTTGAAATTAAATACAAATTTGAAATCGGAGTTAATTATTGAATCAACACATAGCCGATCTTCTCTAAATCCCAAATCTATTATCTACTCTAAATTTGGCACTACTCTTCTGTTACGGGTCTGATCCGACCCGACACCTCGCTCACCACATGTCAGCTTAGTGGCTCATGCCACACCATGTGGCTATCGAGGTGATTGTGCATGGGACGAGCCGATTACACTAGGGACGAGGAACCGAACTCATCTGCGATACACCGCGGATGCAAAGGCCTGTACTCCGCTTCTACAACTTCACTCCTGCCTTGCCTCGCCCCCAATAAAGATCCCTTACACGGATATCTTTTCAAAGTCAAATCACTGACTGACGGGACACATGGTAGGACCTAAACGATCAATTCAGTCAGAGGTATTCAATGCCAGCCAACTTATGGAAAGACATGTTGATGCCTAGGATGGGACGAGCCTTGAGGATCTGATTACACGTGTCTCCTCATCCAACGGCTCTCCTCCTCCCACTCTTAGTATAAATACAATACCCTTGTGCTTGAAGAAGGATTCGAATCCCATTTTATCCTACTCCAACTATAGCGTAAACTTGTGCAAACTTGGTATCATTTTTCTTCTCCCACGCGTTAGCACCTTTACCATTATGCAACCTTTCTCCGGTGAGTGTCCCACCGTCGGGGAACCATTTTCCAGTTAAGCATAAATTAACTTGACCGTCAGAGTGCTCACAGCCGCTCCCAACCCCTCCGAGAGAGACCACGGGTGACTGACGTAGTGCTACGTGTGTAGGGAAGAGTTGACTTGAAGACTTCTTTTGTTGGCCACGTCGGAGCCATTTTTCGAGGTGAACAGATTGGCGCCGTCTGTGGGAAGGCTAACTTAAACCATGAAGTCTTCCCACCAAAAAGCTTATTCAAACATCCGGTTATTATTCCCCTATGAAGAAGGGATCGGTCCTTGAAAAAAGGATAGGCTTGCCAGATGCTTATTCCTCACTCCGCGAGATATCTTTACCTCACTTCGCGGGATGCTTATTCCTCGCTTTGCCAGATGCTTATTCCTGGCTCCGCGAGATGTATTCGCTTCGCGGGATGTTTATACTCCACTTCGCCAGATGCGTATTCCTGGCTTTTTACGAGATGTCCAATCCCCAACTCGCGGGATGTCTATTCCCCGCCATGCCAGATGCTTATCCCTGGTCGAAGACCTTTTTCCTTGAAAAAGGAAGAGACGATTATCCTAAGATCCTCGTTCCTTGAAAAAGGAAGAGGTGACATCTTGGAGTCCTCGTTCCTTGAATAAAGGAAGAGTAAAATCTCGAAGTATTTGCCCTTGAAAAAATGTGTCTGCTCTTTCAAAAGGAGTATTTTCTGGCTTCATCTCTGAGATGCCTCGTCACATGAGATGTTTATTCCTCACTCTTCGAAATTCCCCACCACGTGATATGTTTATCCCTTAGTCTTTAAGATGTCTCGTCATGCAGGATGTTTATTCCTCGCTCTTATTCCTGCTTCCCCATGCAAGAAATTTATTTCTTGCTCTTATTCGTGCCTCTCCATGCAAGATGATTATGCCCCACTTTGCCAAATGTTTATGCCAGGCTTTATGCGATGCTTATTGCTCGCCTCTCACTATCGTCGATCCTAACTGTAAAATCTCGTCATTTCGAGGCCAACTTATAAGAGTCCATTAGTTCGATAACTATTCACATGATGTTTATTCCCGACCTTACCAGATGCTTATTCTGGCTTCAAAGATGTTTGTTCCTCACCTCTTACTATTGTCGAGCCTAGTTGTAAAACCTTGTCTATTCGAGACCAGCTTATAAGTCTTCCATAGTTCAAGAGCTATTCAAGAGATAATTATTCCTTGCCTTTCGGGATGTTTATTTCCTGCCTCGCTAGATGCTTATTCCTGGTTTTGCGAGATATTTATTCCTCGCTTCTCACTATCGTTGAACCTAGCTGTAAGATCTCATCTATCTGAAGGTAGCCACTAGATCGATATTTATTCCTTACTTCGAGATGCATCACCATGCGAGATGGTTGTGCTTATGCTTCAAGTTCGAGATTATTTCTATCGTCGAGTATAACCATAAGACCTCATCCACTCGAGGCCAGCTTATAAGTCTCCAATAGTTCTAGACGAGTCATAACTCGATGTTTATTCATTGATATTCAAGATGTTTGCCACTCAGGACTACGCTAGAGAGCTCATCATACCTCAACATAAGCTTATCACAACTTCTTACATACTCGTAGCCATGCTTCTACTTTAGCTTATCACAGCTACGTATATATTCAGAGTCTGCCTCTGCATCAACTTCGTCACAGTTGCTTATATTCAATTCAGAGTCAACCTCTGCATCAGTATCAATACAGCTGTTTATTTTCGATTCAGAGTTTACCTCTACATCAGTATCAATACATCTATTTATATTCTGTTCAAGTCAGCCTCTGCATCAATATTAATACAGTTTTTTATATTCAGTTCAGAGTCTCGCCCAACATCAATATCAGTACAACTACTTATATTTAGTTTAGAGACTACCTTTGTATCAGCTTATCTTACAACCAGAGCATCGTCTCTGCATCAACTTAGCACGGTTGGGTACATCCTGATCTAGAGATGATAGCGAGACGAATTCGGGGTGGGGTACCCCCGCTCGCCACTCCCTAGTCCCATCTCGCCTTAGACAGGGCAAGGCACGTGCAGGGTGTGGGTCTGCCCTATTTCCTACCCTTTTTTTTTCTTTTTCAAAAATCTCCATTTAAAATATGAATTCAAAATTTTAAAATCCAAAAGCAAATAATGCTTAAACTAACTACATCAATATCCAAAGCAAGCACTCGAAACAAACAATGTCCAAAATTAAACATTTGCAAGTAGAATTACATTGTTACTAAATTTTATTTCTTTATCCAAAATTTATTTTTTATATTCTTCACGGGACGGGTTTGGGGCGGGGCATCTCCGTCCTGTCCCGCCTGGAGACTCGAGACAGGGTGGCGATCCCTGCCAACCCATTAGGGCAGGTTTTTTCGCCCCATTCGGGGGCGGGGGCGGGCCGGACCGGGAAGGGGGGAGGTGAGTTTTTTTGCCATCACTATCTAGATCACCGTCCCTGCATCAACTTATAACATCTACTTATATATTCAGAGCATTGCCTCTGCATCAACTTATCATAGTTCCTTACATCCAGAGCATCGTCTCTGTATCAGCTTATCACAGCTGCTTATATATTCAAGGCATCGACTCTACATCAACTTATCACAACTGCTTATAATCAGAGTCTCGCCTCTATCAGTATTACAGCATCTGCTTATATTCAAAGGATCGCCCTTGCTACTTATATCCATAGTCTCATCTTTGTATCAACTTCATCGTAGCTACTTATCTTTAGAGCATCATCCTATCGAAAAGTCCACGCATTATATGAATATTCATATCAGGACTTAGGGGACTATTGTGATACTAATATCTTAGTATCATTACATTATTATTGCTAGCGTATACATTATATTATTGCTGTCAAGTACGTATGTCACATCATTGCGAGCAGTCATGATACTGTTTTCTTTATAGCCAGTATATATGCCATATTATCTATATTTTCATTCATTATTGACAACATATTATTTTCTATGATATATGATAGGCTTTTTGCATATTCTATCTTGGAGAATTTTGATTTCATATTATTCACTCTATCGTCATCAGTATTTGGAGGAGTCAAATGGATCATAATTTACTTTGTACATGTTCAATAGAGATATTATGTTATATTGCGGGTTGGTTTAGTATTACAGAGATGTTGCCGAAATTTTGACAAATTATATGTGATTTCTATCTTCTGAGGCAGTCGGAAGCCCTCACTTATTTTTGAGGCAGTTCGTAAGTCATCATATATTGAAGCGATTTAATATTCCTAGACAATTTTTAGTCCTCACCTATTTGGGATTGATGCATATTTTTATAGCAGTTTGTAAGTCCTCACTTATCGGAGTTGCTCATATTTTAGAGCCAATTTATAAGACTTCACCTACTTTACTCATATTTTGAAGTTTGATTCGCACATGAATGTTACTTCACCTACTTTACTCATATTTCGAAGTTTGATTCGCACATGAATGTAAGACTCGGACTTGGGGGACTATTGTTATATCTATAAATTACATGGCATGCGTATGATGGAGGGGGTCCTAAACTTGACATCAACTATTTAATTGGATTGAACCTATTTAATCAAATAACTTATTTTTGGGCCTAATAATGGGTTTGCCCACTTGGCCTATTTTTGCTTCTTCTAAATATATGTAAATTTATTATTCACCAAAGTATGTTACTAAAACTTAGCTAAACCCTCTCTTCCATCTCTTGCACTCATTTCTCTTTTGTCCAGCAGTTGACTTGACCATCGGAGTGCACATGATCGCCAAACCTTTTTCTCAAGCGGCGATCTTTGCCTCTTAACTGGGTGTTCTAGTGTGCATGTTACGTCTACATGGAGGGGAGGTGGTCAGGATTCTATTGACACATTGTTTGAGGTCAACAAATATCGATGTTGGTTATGGGCATGATGTGGTACACATTTTTCAGCTAATCTTCGCCTAGGTAAGTAAATGCAGCTAGACTTTACGGATAAATGTTTGGCCCAACGTGACTTTTTTTGGTTTGTTGAGGCAACAAGCATGATTATTTGTAAAAAATATTAATTAGAATTTTGAGAATAATTAAAAAAAAAACAAGACAGCTCTAGACGGGCGAGTTCGAGTTCGAGTTCAAACTTAAAACTACCGTTTGATGTAGACTTTAGCTTAGTTTTGATTCAGGGGAATTTTCATAAATGTCACTAAATTTGAAAATCCTAAAATATTTGTCATTTTCACTTTTGGTGTTAAAAAATATCACTTTTAGGTGTGAAAGGTCCAAATTACCATTAGTGACATCTTTTTAGGAGCATTTAATGCTTGATTTGAATGCCATTATTGTTATGATGTTATGATTTAATTTATATATTAGGGTCTATTTGATAGTAATTGTTTTTCCAAGAACTAAGAATTTATTTTCCATTTTCTAGCTTTTACCTTGTTTGATGGGAGAAATTTTCCATATAAATCATTTTCCACTTTCCTTCACACGTGCACTTTTTCCTACTTTTGATGAATTTCCTTTCCCACCTTTTAGGTGGGTTTTGTTTTTCCTCCCTTTTTTGTGGCAATTGGAAAAAATTCTAGACACAATTGTAAATTTTTTTATCTTTTATCAACAATTTTCATGTAAAACAAAGTCAAACGAATGATATTCGATACGATAATTTGTTTTGGCAATTGGAACAAATTCTAGACCCAATGATAAAAAAAAATTATCAGTTTAATGAACAACTTTCATGAAAAGTAAAGCCAAATAGACACCAAACTTTCAACATTTTTCAGGTCAAAAATTATACCAATCAAACACATTAATTCAATTCCATATAATTCATTTTCTTTTCACCCAAATTCTATATTTGCAATCAAACGGACCCTTATAAAAATTGCATCTATGTATATTATATTGAGTAATATGAATTTTGTTTAAAAAACAAAAAGAATTTGAAAAGTTAAAATAAACAAATATCTTCTTAACATTAACAAACCCTAACTTCTTCTCCATCTTCTTCATTCCTTGACCAAGAATGCATTACTATTAAATTAATTATCCATTTTGAAAGGTTAGTCATTACAAATAGTTTATATTTTTATCTTATAGCTTACTATTTTTAAAATGTTAAATACAACATGGTCAAATGTAATGGGTTAAATTTTTGAAACTATTATTCATTGATTTGTTTAATTTTTGAAATAATTTTGAAGGGTAAAGATACCAATATCATTTACAAAATGTGAAGGATTCAATATTTAATGAAGCATTGAGTTATTCATTTTTGGAAATATGTTGTCATGTTATAGTTGAGAATTGATTATCACCATTAATGTTTTGAATAATTTCTTTCAAGGTACCAAATACGTATTTTCAAGCTTCCGACAGTTCCTACAGTTCAACTGTCGAATAGTTCATTTGAAACTGTCAGGTTAGACATGTGAACTATCGAACTCGACATTTAGAAAATGAACTATAAGGTAAAAAAGCTAAACAAAAATACTATCAGAATATGTTTCCATTATGAAATAAACACAGCCAAAAGTACTATCTCATCATAAACTACTCAAAACAACAACAATGCTATTCGAGAATATGTGACTATTTCCCCTAATTGACTCATATAATGTATTTGATATGTTGTTTCATTTAACGTTGCTTGACTCTTTTTCTTCTCCCCCCTAGTGAATGGGGTTATGATTGATGCAACGGGCACTGGACACATGTTGATCGTCGCCTATTTGTGTTAACGTCCTCGTCACCTTGAACGGGTATGGTTGATGCCAATGATACATTAGTGTGTACTCCTATGCAAAAGTGGTTTGCGCCGTATTAGTTAACAAAATTTAATAATGGAAGAAAATAACATATTCTACCAACATTTGAAGTATAACATCGAAATGATACATTTGTCTTCAACTGAACATACTTAACATAAAATATTAGAATTTGACATTGTATAACTTCACCATACAAAACTTACCGTCCACCTCCGTTACGCCACAAGCATTGGGAACTTCGTAAATGTCCGAACATGTACCTTTCGGGTCGATACCTTCATACGAAACAATAAAATTTCAAATGACAAGGTTAAGAAATCCAAACAGTTGGGCAATTGTTTTTTAAAATGAAAGTAATAACACATACCAATTGCCTCATTTACCCCACTAGCCGATGGACCCTCCGGTAGTTCGGGCAACCACCTTTCGGGTCAGCACCTTCATACGAAACAACCGATTTTGAAATCAAAAGGATAAGAACTCTAAACAGTGGGATAAATGCTTAACTTAACATATACCAATCCCCTCATTTACCCAACTAGCCGATGGACCTTCCCGTAGTCTGGGCAAGTACCTTTTGGATTGGTGCCTTCTCCATTTAGAATGACAATTTATGTTTACAGATGGTTCCATAACTGTGATATTTATATTTCATGAAGTAATAATAGTGCTCAGATGATGATATGTCATACATTTTAATCCCTAAAACCACACGTAGAAGAGAAGCTTAAGAAAACTTGGCTTACAGAACCAACTGTTGAGATAAGCGAGTCAACTGTAGATAATTTCAGAGCCTAACTATCAAGAACGACTGTTTATCTCGCCAGATGATTCCATTACTATCGGGATTGAAATTTACATTTCACATTCATATTGGTTTTCCAATACATGAAGGGTCGGGTTATGAAAAACATGATGAGTGTTATACTAATAGTTTCAAATAGAACTTTTCATGTGCTCAGCCATAAGTTGTACATGTAAATAAAAAGATATTTCAAAGAATGAAAATAGAATGATCTAACATTTAAACATGCACATAACCCTGTATAATTATATAAAGACACATATGCATGCTACGAAATGCAAAATAGCCGAGCTTATTTGTGCATAGTTGACCAAAATATGACTCATTTTACAAACTCAAACTCAATTTACCTATTAATGACCAATAACCATTATTTACATGAAAGAAGAGTGAAAAACATAGTTATAAGAAATAAATTTATAGATAACTTACATAAACCTCAATGTTAGCATTTTTGTAGAACTAGAAAAATAGACAACAAAAATGGAAAAAATAAGGCATATTGTACCAATCAAAGGTAAAAAATGAGAAGAACAAAAAAGCAAACACCCCTAATTTTGAAGAATCATAAAAAAAAGCAAACCTTGAGATCTTCATTGACAGTGGACTGATTAACGGTGGTCGTCGACGGCGTGGGTTGTTGACGATTCG
>CAIGRF010391959.1:16150-28941 GCA_903798235.1 Fraxinus ornus | reverse complement strand
TCAACCTATACCTACCTTCAAACCCAACAATTATTACACAAGGACAAATTTGAAAATTTCCAATGTGGATGTCGAACCACGTTGGATTTGATCGACGTTGGATTTACAATCCGTATAGTCACCAACTGCTTCAATTAAATGTTCAAACAATGGTCAGGGTTCCAGTATTTTGCCTTTCTCATAAATATAAAAGTTAGTCCAATAATTTCAAGTGGAAAACTATAACATGAAAATTCGATGTGACATGTTTTTGTTGAAAAGAGATAGGGCTAATGTAATCTTTTATAAACCTAGAGAAAAATGCTCTCACAAAATCATATAAATTACTTTAGTTTTAAACTTTGGCAATTCGATCGATCAGATCTAGAAAATTCATAACTCGACTGTGGAATTGGACCAAGTTCTTGGAATCTGACAAAAAATATCGAAGTTTAAAGTAATTTGCAGCATTTTTACGGTAATCATTTAACTAAAGTGATTTAATCTAAATAAAAAGTACGAAAAAGTACATCTTAATAAATAATAAGAAAAAAATACAATAATATAACAATTTCAAAATAAAATATAGAATTGTAAAATGAAAAAGAAATATTTACCTTTTGCTGACAGGAAGAATCTGCTACCAAAAGCAAACTTTAGGGAGATTTTTGAGATGTTTGAAAATAGAGGGGAGGTCTCTATAATTATCAAAAACCTTACATGAGATTAATCTAACCCGCTCTTTCTTCAAATATAGATCAACATAGGTCGTGGAATTCTCTCTATCACACAAATTCTAAATTGAGAAATGCCTCTCCAATGCCGTAAGAGTATCTTCAATAAATTTCTTCTATAATTAAAAATGTATTTTTAATGTATATTAGTAGTGAGAAAACAATAAACTCGAGAGAGGGAAAATAAGAGAGGCGAGAGATAGAAAGGAAAATATTAAATTATGAGGAGTCAAATCGAATAGGACTAAAGTAGAAGGACCTAAAGTAGATTTTGAAACCTGACTGTAGTAGATTTTGTGAAAGTATTTCTTTTAGCTAAAATATTTTTGAGAGAAAGTTGATCCAACTTGATTTGGTTTTCCAAAAAAAAAAAATTAATTAGGGGTATATTCAATTTAGACTTTTTAAAATTTCTATAGACTTTTTTAAGTTGGTGACTTTTGTGAATTTTCTAGATTTTTAAGTGAGTTCTGTATACTTGTTAAGAATTAATAAAAGTCTTACATACACTTCTGTGGAATTTGATTAAATATTTTTAAAACTTTTCATCTTGCAAGTTCATTATATACTAGGAAAATTACATTTTTTCTTACTATCTAATTAAAATTTTCGAGAGCCATGATGCCCATAAAATTTTCTTTGGTAAAGTCACTAGTCACGATCAGGTCATTCAATTTTGGCGTAGATAAAATAATAAAAAAAACTTTTACATCAACTTTTAAGAATATAACCAATTTTTTTTTTTTTTTTTTTATTTATGAAAACATAAATTCTAAAAACACAAATTATTTTTAACCAAAAAATAAAACAAGAATAGATCGATTACATGGAATTCTACGTTTTGAAACAATTGCATATAATTTCGATTCAAAAGTAATTANAAAAAAAAAAAATCTAATTGAACTTTTAAAGACTTATTAAAAGCTCACAATTGAATACACCTAAATTTAAAAAGAGCCTTTAAAGATTTCAATTAAATGAGTAATGATATCATGATTGAATATTGGTAATTCATTATTCTCATTGATGCTACTAAAAATCGCATCTGCTGATTTCCCGAGTTTGACGACCGATGACGAGTACAAACAAGGTCTTTCGGTACTTGAAACAAAAGCGTCGAGGTGTGTCCTCGTCACCCCTTTGATGCTTAAGTCTGAGAGAGAATAGAGAAAGAAAGTATATGCTGAAAATATATGTGAAAACGTACCTGAATAATGAATGAGAATGATGTATTTATAGTGATAGGTAAAGTAATTTAAGTAAGACTCATTACCCTATTTTTTGGAGTGATTATAGGGATAAGTGTTGGAATGTAATTAGGAGTCCAATCCTTTCATATTTGAAGTGTTGTCTAAGATAAGACTCCTTTATGATTTAGAATCCCCGAGTTGGGGTGATTGGGTAGGGCTAGAGTCGTTTCGGGATGAGGACTAGTAACACTCGATCGCGGAGCACTTTGAAAACTTGGCTAAGGCAAAATCCCGAGCACACACCCGAGAACTATGTGATTTTGGACGCATTTGGAGGGTCCATCCTCGAGGTATCTCGGGGGCTATACAGACTCGAGGACTTGGGTCCCATAATTGAAAGAGGGGACTCCTCGAAATCCTCGTGCTCGAATTGTCGTAATAAATGGGAGGCGAAGTTTTTCTCTCTCCCAAGTCTTTGAAAGTCTTGTGTGACTGCAACCATGAAAACAAAAGCAAAAATTTTACAGGTTATGATAATAATAGTTTCCGCCTAGTCCTTATCGATCATTTTGTAGTTTTCCATCTTCGATTTCGATTACGATCAAGACTTCGACGATCGGGTGATAAGTCTATTTTTCCACAGAAGGGTCAGATTTTGTGGATTTAAAATTTGGAAAATGCTATGGGTTTCCCCTTAATGTTATCAGAATTAATGAAAATAGAGAATTGGGGTTGGGAGAGTTTTTCCTTAACTTTGAAGTGCCGAGGGAATGACTCAAAAAAGAAACAAGCTTTTGATTTCTTTGTGCTTTATTCAATTGGGGGATTTTCGGAAATTTATCAATTTTTATAGATTCGAGCCCATGTTTGAACCACGTTATAATTTTCATTTTCATTTTTCTATTTATTTTCAACCACACATTTTACAATAAAATAATATTTTTCATTAAATCAATAATTTCTCCTTCTTTTTCAACTACATATTCAACATCATATCACCCAAAAAAATACGTTCTTTCCATTTTAATGTGCATCAAACAGAGGCTCAAAAAGCAATGTCATCTACGCGACGAAATTCCTGGGCATCATCTTTTGATACTCTTTTTTTGAAAATTTTCAATTTCTTAGTTTCTGTGAATTGTGAAAAGATGCATGTAGTAGTTTTTTGATTATAAAGAAGGAATGGTATCACAAACCTACAATCAATTAAACCCTTGTTTAGTTTTTAGAAACTGAAGTCATCAGGGTAAGTGGCATTGTTGGGATAAATGATGAAAAATTACAGAAATTATGTTTGACATCTTGGACTTAAGGCAATGCAACCAGCTTCTGATAAAATTTATTGCTTTTGAATGGAAAATATTGTAATTTCAATTTAGAAGACCCATTTCCACACCCACTAGTTTGCAATTTTTATGCCTAAAATGAATTGACCATGGTCCTTTTTTTGGTTGGTTGTCAAATTAGAATTTACAAATCCATGAGGTAACCAAACAGCATAGAAAATATGATTTTTGGCAAGATTGTTTATTTTTAGTTGTCATTGATCAACCTTGAGGGAGTTGCTTAATTTGTTAGGCTTTGGGTTTGCTCCTTAATAGTCACTAGTTTGAGTCCTCTCAGAGCCACCAAGGTGAGTACCTGACCGTAAACTTCAGGACCATGTGGGATTAGTCGAGGCGCACGCAAGCTGACCCGGACATTCACGATTATAAAAAAAAAAAAGTTGTCTTGATCAGTAAAATGGAACATACAAATTTCAGGATTTTAACGTGCATGCATGCAATCAATTTATCTGATAAATTTTTCATAAATGGGTTGATTTTTGTTGAAGTTTTCATGATTATAGACATAGCTCAAGTTGGATCTTTGGTGTATGGAGTATGTAAATAGAGATTTCCTTTAGCATGCTAAAAAAAAAAAAAAATGTTGTCTTGATCAGTAAAATGGAACATACAAATTTCAGGATTTTAACGTGCATGCAAGCAATCAATTTATCTGATAAATTTTTCATAAATGGGTTGATTTTTGTTGAAGTTTTCATGATTATAGACATAGCTCAAGTTGGATCTTTGGTGTATGGAGTATGTAAATAGAGATTTCCTTTAGCATGCGGTTTATTTCCTTGGATTCAAGCCTGTTATAATTTATTAGCTGAACATTTCATTTCAAGCCTGTTATTATTTACTTTGTAGTTTTGGCACTATGGCATTATTGCTTCTCAAGTTCATTCGGCAATAAGTTCCTTACTTTTCAATAAGCATGTTAGAATGTACTTCTGTAATGAAGTGTCCAAGGATTCTTATGGCATAACTAAGAATAGGCAGTCTGTGGTTTCTTCCTGTGTTTTGCCTCTCTTTATTTTGCACCGGCCTGTTACTTCGTGTGACTTTAGTGCCCACTATATTTCTCTTCTGTTGGAACAGAAAAATGTGGCCGAGGAAGTTGGAGCCCAAGGGTTCAACCCGGGATTGATAGTTTTACTTCTCATTGGTGGGCTACTTTTGGCATTCATTGTTGGAAATTACGTACTTTATCTGTATGCCCAAAAAAGCCTCCCTCCGAAGAAAAAGAAACCAGTCTCTAAGAAGAAAATGAAGAGGGAACGACTGAAGCAAGGCGTTTCAGCACCGGGAGAATAAATTCAAACTGGGGTTGGCCCCCCTTTCGTGTTGAGCATTGCACTGGTTTAGAACTCCCATGTCAGATAGAACTTGGTAGTTGAAAACAACATATCATGTTCTTTTGCTACTGACTGACAAGGAGGAGCTGTCTTTATTTTTAATTTTTATGCTACTTGATAGATTGTAAATTTGTAACAATATGACTCAATCACTCAATTAGATGGTCTGGAAAAATGTTTATGAAGTTGAGGAATAAGGCTTTTGATTTCACTGTCAAACGAATTATATTACAAATATCCAGACGGTTAACCTTAGATCGGCTTTCTTTAAAAGTTCCTTCCAGTCCAAAAAAGTACTTGTAGAAAATTTATTTGAACATGTTCAAAAATTAGCTAATATTATTCTAATATTCCCATATCTTCATAGGTAACTTTACATGTTTTAAACAAAGACAATACGGCATCAACACTTGGCAAAATAATTGACTAAAGTATGAATCCATTACGCATTTCAACACAAGTTCAAATAAATAGTATCAAAACGATACGAATCTGCACTCCATGTACACCCAAGCATAATTACGTTACGCCCCACGACCCATGGCCTGCTCCCCAGGCGGAATCATGACCAAGACTGGTTGAGCATTAATCCCGGGATGAGGAAGCCTGCGACGAACCTCGCGACCTTCCTGGCAAAGGGCACATGCATGGCAGAACACATGAGTTGCAAAATCACAGGCAGATTCGCATTGCTCACGTTGAACCTCATTCTCCATAAAGCTTCCACAACATCCACAGGATCTAGCAAGCGCCTCACAATTTCCCTGTTCAGTTGACAGACCAAACATATGTTAATCCCTTCATAAGGTTCTTCCAATGGAAAATGAAAATCACAAAAAGTGGTTTCTAATCTAATAGCTTATAAGTTTAACCATGGTTTTCAAGTGAATCAATTACAGTTCAAACATGCAAGGTTCACATAAAGACCTACATCGAGCAATGTATTAAAAGAAAAGAAATCCTTAAAAACCAATTGTAATCCGTAAACGTCCCAAGTTAGATACTTTAATGTTGTTCTATTAGATACCATAATGCAACAAATGTAGGTCTCCATGAAAATATAGCTATATCATAGCATCCGTAATGTCCCATATTGATACTTCGAAATCTTTCTCCCTTTCCATGCTTCGGACTTTCGGGGTCAATCATAACATCTCTTAAACTTCTACAAGGTCGATTATAGCAGTACATTGCACACGGCAGAGTTGCTAGAAATTTTAACAGCTAGACTAACCTCTAGGTTAAACTTCCTGCGAATGGCAGAACGAACAGGAAAAGAAAACCAGGGTGCGAGGCAGTTCCAGCCAACAAAAGAGTTCCCAAGCAAATAAAGAGCAGTGTATGGCAAGCAGTGATTACTAAAAGTACCAGGAGTGTATCCAAGTCTCTCGACATTGCTTCCATAGAGCACGCAAGGGGCCATACTACCCAATAAACCTGCTCACTATCATAGTCATCAAACAGAACAATGCACCACGAGAAACATAGGAATTTACAGTTAAATCTTAAGGCCCAAAACAAATTCTAAATGGAAGGATTTAAACATAAGACAATTAATGATTGAAATTGAAGGAGTAAAAAGAAAGATACGCAACATGCTGCGACTGAAAATATATTTCAAGAAATGCAGTGCAGAATCAACAGCTTCCATAAGAAAAGATCATTCATGAAGTCCAACAAAATGGGAAAAGGGGTGCCCCAACAAAGGGAGTCACATTGACCATGTAGCAGGCCCATCATCCTCTCAGACTAGCTATTGATCATTGCCTTGGTAAGCTACTGCCACCAACCGTAAGAAAACATATCTCCGCAAAGTTGTAAGACCATGTAAGAGGCTGACGCCTGCCCAGTGCTGGAAGTGGTGCAGAATCAATAGCTTCCAAGAGAAAGATCATTCATGAATTTCATTTTTCCTCCATGAACGTACGATCACATGATCAGTGTTTGCTTCCTAGGCACAAATCTCAATCTTTCTCTGGATAATTCATTCTCAATTATTTTTCTTATATCCACAATTTGACTGGACTTTAGCTGAATTTTTCAACAATTACCAATTAATATAATTATCAATCAATGACCCAATCCAATAAATTCCCCCAAGAAACAAACATTGTCAACAATAATTAAAATTCAAAGAATTAAATCAAATATCCTTTCCCAAAAAACAAATTAAATTCCAAGGAAAATAAAAAGAAAAACTCACAAACTTCAAGATCGCTGCTGCAGAAGTCATCGTTCCTTCCAAGACAATCACAGAGGCCGGAGTCCCACTGTGCCCTATGCATCGTGGCCATGGGCTCACCCATTACGCTCAGAGGCAGCCCATCAGAGGGCCAGCCCATCGGCACCTCCGGATGCGATTGTTTCACCGCCTCTACATGCGGAGGAGCTGTAGTTTTAGCCGTGGCCCCGGATTTCATTTCAGCCTGTGTCATTTGTTCTTCTTCTTGTTGGTTTGACAAAAGGGGGCTTGATTCCTCTGAATTCGCCATTTCCAAATGCAAAATTTAAGCTATAAAAATTGTATGAATTTAATCAAAATAGGAAAATTTGGAAAATGGGACCTGAGGAAATTGGACGTGGCTTACAATTTATAAAGGAGAAATGAAATACAGATTCTTGGAATGCTCTCTCTTCCTCTCACATTATGTGCGGATAATCTATAATTATTTATTATTATTTTTTCCATATATTTACAAAAAATAAAAAAATTACTTATATATGATTTTGTATTTGGTATATGACGTCTAAATTTTGTGATAAAAAATTTCATTACCGACATTTATATTATTGCATTTGATTGTGGGTATTTTCATATTTGGAACCGGCTCCGTTTGAAACGAGTTGGGCGAGGGGAGGGCGGGGCGACGAGTTGGGCGAGGGGAGTGCGGGGCGAGGATGGAGGTTGTAGTAGTGGCGGTGGATGACAATAGGTAGATGGGATATGTGGACAAGAATAATCATATTTTCCATTTATTTTTTTTTGTTTATTAATTACTAATTATTTTCTTATTTTAATTCTTTTAAGTGAAAAATGATAGGAGGCTCTTTTGTCCTTATTAAAATTAGTAAAATTAAAATTTTGACTTTTGATTAATGGACAATTTTTTATTTTTTTTTATGAAAATCGTTGGAGCCCTTTCGTTGTACATTTATTAAAAAATCTTGGAATGTGGTTGTTACGATTTAAAGATTTGACACGTCACTACATATTATCGAAGAGAGTGAAATCTCCACCGCAATTTTTTCCTTATCATCATAGCGAATGAAGGACAAAAGTGCATAACTTAGCAGAATTATTGTTCAAGAGAAGGATACCTTGAATCAAATCATTCCAATTTATTGGATTAAGTTGTCATTGTAACCTACCAACCAGACCATGCTATGGATATATTACAATGTATATTCAATTTTTTTTCTACATAAATTTGACCAATTCAAATTTTCTCTGATCTTTTGTTTCATCAAATTAAATTGGTTTGTAGTAGGTTAATTCAGATGATGTTGAAGAAGAAATCTTTGTGTGGCTATCTTGGTGTTTGAGTGTTATATGAATAATAATTTGATAAATTTAAGGATCAACACTTCGAAAATATAATGGTTCTTCCAATGCTAGCAAACAAGACTAGTTAAAAAAAAATAAAGTGTAAAATACTAAAATATTTATTCGTTATCTTGTTCAATTCAACGTAGTTTCTACTTTCTAATAACTTAAAATTTTTTATGTTCGTATAATAATTAAAAGGGAAGGATCTAAGTAGATTACTTAAAATTTAAGTTAAATTTAAGTTGAGCCCCTTTTGGTTTAACTAAAAAAGTTAATATAAATTTAAATCAAAATTTACTATTAATTTTAATCATATATTTCACGAGGCTCGTAACTTTAATCAACTTCTCAACTACACATTTCATCAATTTTTATCTAAATATGGGCTGAATTTTGATTGTCAAAGCGTATTGAACCGTTTATAACTTACTTCTTCTCAATTTTTTTTGGTAGGGGGCCTTTTTGGAAAACATAAAAGGCTTATGGAAATCAAAACTTAATTATTTGATCAAATTTGGGGACTAAAATTAAATGAAATTGTTGGGATAAATAATTTTTTTGATAAAAAAAAAATATTAAGATAGCCATGATTATGGATAACTAATGATTGGTGATTAATTCATAATTACACTCTCAAAACAGCCCCAATATTTACACACAATTACATGATATATAGAACACAAAATTATGAGTTTCAATTCCCTAAAGCTTCCAATAAGCAAACCATAATATCATAATTAAGAAGCAAACTCAACTGATGCAATAAATTACTTCAAACAAACAAGGTACTCTATCACAAAAGCCTCATCATCCATGAATTCTCTTTCCCTGAAAAAGAATAGATAGACAAACCATCAAAATCAGAACAAAATATATGTACGACTCGACTACCTCAAGCACTATTATCTAGTACTGTATACCAAACATAGAATTACGCAATCTTACATTTCCTTTAGCTCTGCGAACTCTGGATCCTTTAGATTTGCGACGTGCCATGCTGGTTTGATGATGTATTTTAGGCCCGTCACCGGATCGATTTGGTGGTGGAACATAGGTGTGAGTCTCTGGACCTCTATAATCAATTTCATAAATCTCTGAATGCACAGCTTTCAAATTCAACTTCCCTACAATGCCACAAGTTCTTACAAGATAAAATTAGCAAAAACTGAAGTTAGAGATGATATTTCTGCTTGAGTAGTGCAGTCTCAAGCTCGAAAGATAAGGGTTTAGCCCGTGTAAACTTTGTCAAATCTTGTCACATGAATCCTAAAATGGGAAAAAAGATTTATGTATCCGACATTAAAATTAATGGGGACAAAACATTGTTGTTGTATATGCTAAATTGAAGTTAAAAGCTTGTATATATTTTTCAAAACCGGTGCCAAGCCCGGTAAAGAGAAAGGTGTGCCGTATGCTAACGATCAAGATGAATCCTATGACATAAATCTTAAGGCCATAAAGATCACGAAGGACTTGATGGGACTTAATGAGTAAAAGTTTCATTGAAAAAGCTCAAAGAGAATTGGCATCAAAGGTTGTGGTTGCCCAATAGGGGCTGGCCATGTCATCAAGGAACGAGCCCCAAACCCGAGAGTGGAAGGGAGGGTATTAGAAGTTAGGTTGGAAGACGAAAAATTATTCATGTAGTCAATTGACTCAAATTTTTCAAGAAAAATGCTTACTTTGTTGTTGTTGTAGTAAGTGAAAGATTTATGAACAAACCTCTTGCAATGCACGGTGTGACATCGAGGATGAGAAAGAAGATGAGGAGAGTGGCAATGAAACTAGGCTTGAACTCCATGGCATGCAACCCCAAAATGAAGATGAAAAGAAGAAATGTTCTTTTCTTTTTGTGTGTATGGAAAGAGACATGCAGTCAGCACTCAGTAGGAAGAAGCATTGCATATCAGTCGAGGTAAATTAGGTAATGCACAAATTTTGGGCAAATGAAACCGTCACAGTCTGCACAGCAATTGATTGCAAGGACCCAATTAAGATGTGTTGGGTTGGAACATTTATATAGAGGAACTAGATCTTGGAAAGCACTGCGTTTGGATAGGAGGAAATCAAAAGAAAGGAAAAACGTTTCTTTGCATGTATAGATTACCCTCGGGAATATGGACTCTATGTTGAGAATTAGAAACCCTAATTTTATACCATTGAGATTATTTCCTCTTCCGTCACTCCAGTAATTCATTGTGAATAAAATAAGTATACAAGAGAAAACCGCGCACCATCTTCGCTAACATCTTTCTTTTGATAGTTATACAAAATCTAACGATAACACAAATTAGGACAAAATCGAATTTACAAGCGTGAAATCCCCAAACTGCCTTACTTATAAAGCCTCGGGTCGATTCGCATGCTAACTCCACACAACGACAATAATTATACTTAACAATTTAACATGATACCATCAAATTATATGATATTGAATTTTGTACATTATACCGTCTACTTAACATTATATGATATTAAATCTTGTCCATTGTACTGTCAAATTATGTCTAGTCATGCATGCCCAATGTTTATTACATCTGTCTTTCCCTTTCTACTATTCCAAATCCCAAACAAGGTTATTGATAAAGAAGTTATTTTCCTTGTGGCCTGGACAGTGGACAGTCCCATGTGTGTATTATTGAAATGTCTTAGAAGAGACATCCCGTTTGGCAGACCAATTCTTTGGCTGGACTTCACTGTACAAAAAAAAAAAAACCGTACTTTTTCTTTCATCAAACTTGAGGAATAATAAAAAATTACACACCAAATTATGCAATAATATTTAAATTTGCAAAATATTCTTGGAATTTAGTGAAAATATGGGCACCCCTTCTTCCCTCTGCAGGCTAGCTCGGACCAGACTGGCAATGCACGTTCAATATACTACACTATTGTAGTTGGAAAATTTAATGCACTGCACCATATCATTTCCATGAGCCCGCCATAGATGAAATTATTAGTCGGTGATAGTGCATATTTTTTATTCTAATTTCAACAAAATTAAAGGAGAGAAATGCCGATCTCTAATCATGTTGCTTATACGTTGACATGAGGAGGTGATCTGAATTAACTATTGCCTATCGATATTGAGCGAATAACTCTAATATTTTTTTTTTTGACTTTTACAAAATCGGCATATGCATATTACCATGCTATGGTTCCGTTTGTCAGAAATTCTAGTTTTGCTTCTGCTTCTTAACGAAAAGCTTCCGACGAAATTACTTAGAACCTATTTTGCAAGATTCTTGCTTTTGAATTTGCTTTTACTTCTTGTAAAGAAATTCTTGAGGTAGTTACCTAATGCTAGCTTCATCTAAAAACCCTTATAGTCGAACAAAGCATTCCAAAAAATTCTTCGATTAGGTTAAAAAAAAATAGCTTTTTAGGTTCAAATGTAGATTTTGATTTTTCAAGTATCCTATCAGATAGGCTCTTCGGTCAGCTTTCTGTAGAATTCTTATAGTCAAACAAAACACTAACAGAATATTATTCAATCATGTTCAAAAGTAGAAAAAAAATAGTTTTTTACTTTGAAAAAACTCTGTCAAATGAGCCCTATATACGATGAAACATGATGCGTGTTACAACATTTATGGAGCAAGCGCATAGAAATAGAGTATTATTTGCAATGGGATCCCAAATATTTCCCGACACGTAATAAGAATAAGTGGTCCTATGAAAATTAGGTCTTTTTCCAATCCACATTATTAAGGGCCCTAACTTGTAAAGGCATTGGTTGGATGGATTGTCCGTTTTAAAGAATGGTCCTTAGAATTTAAAGGCATATGGCCCTTTAATTTTGAATTATCAAACTCTATACAGTTCTTCTTTTGAAAGAAATGTGTCATCTAGATCCAACAGTATATTAAATCCATATTTTACGATTGTGTTCAAAATGTTACCCTTATAACTCCACTAGATCAAAATTGAAAGATAGATTTCGTTAGCACTAAAGTTAATAGCTAGAATTTTTGAGGAGGAAGAATTCGGATCACGACTTTGTACGCATGGCAAGGTCAAATAGGGTAAGCATAGTCTATAGATATAGGGTTAATTAAGCCAATATTCACTGAACTTTACCGAAAATTTTAAAATGAGGTGATTTTTAAAGTTCAATGATAGATGAGGTTGCAGTTTCGAAAGTTCAGTGACTAACCACGTAGTTTTTAAAGTTCAGTGACCTGGTGGAAACTTTCGGTAAAATTCAATGACTATTAGGATAATTAACTCCATAGATATACGATGTAGTACTTGCTCGATTGGAATCTAGCAGAGTAGGTCAGATCTTAGTTGTCCCATGTCCAACTTGGAGAGGTTGAAATGGTAAAAAAACAAGAGACTGAAACACCATAGTTTTTATTGGCTGCACTACCTTTTAATTGCACTTAAGGTCATTAATCTTTGCTTGTTGTAACACTTATGTGACCAACTTTTTTCATCAAATTCTTCTCTTCAACATTCTATTAATTAACATATCTCATTCTTGATTATGTTTGTGTCAAAATTTTAACAACGCAAGTATTACAATAAGCAAATATATGGACTTTAAATACAATTAAAATGTGATGCAACTTATAAAAATTGTAATGAGTATAATTTTGCATGGGATAATGAAATGTAGGAAGAGATTGAATGTAGTGTGGAAAACAGACTGAAAA
>CAIGRF010391878.1:0-11776 GCA_903798235.1 Fraxinus ornus | reverse complement strand
TGCAACATTATCATCTTCTAAATTTATTGGGGAGCAATTATCATTGAAAATAGGATTTTGAGACGAAAAATTGTGAGAATCCATAATATAATAGAAATGATGATAATATTTGTAGTTGAAACTTGAAAGACGAAAGTAAAGTGAACTAAATATTACCAATTAATTGAATTTATAGATGAATTATCCGATATTACCGTTACAAACAAAAAAAAAAAGCCTGCATGCTATGCCTGCAGCAAGTGCTCTCCCTTTTTTTTTTCAAAATTTTTTGATTTTTTTTTTTCACGGGCCAGCGGGTTAACTGCGGCCCGTGAAGCCTAAACCCGCAAAACCCGGAGGTCACACCTCTTTGGCCCGTGAACCGCCCGCTCGGGTCACGAATCGGTCCGCGGTCCCGAGTCGATCCGAGCCGATTTTTACGGGTCTGGTCGGTCCGTCCGTCTTGACACCTCTACATTATTGCAGCTGATTTGTCTCTTTCCCCCTTCCTTCTTTAGAATTTTGTGAATACACTAAGTCTCAATACCAATTACTTGACCTTTTGAAGAAAGAAAGGCCCGTGAAGGTGGGAGGCCGTATTACCGATTTGGCCAAACTGGAATTCCAGCCATTGATTTTGGTTCTTCGATTTGAGTAGTTTGATTTTTGGTTGCCATTGCTCAAGAGCAGAAGGAGATGCCGGTGGCGAAGAATGGTTGTGGTGACTTTTCTGCCGAGTGGTGGTGGGTTGTTGGGGAAAGAAGGTTCAAGTTTTTTTTTTCCATTTTTTTATTCTTTATTTAATTGTTTTATCTCTTAACTATATATATAAGGGGTTCACAAGTAATAAGCCGAGCCAAGCAAATTCGGCTAGGCTAGGCTTGTCTAAGCCGCCGTTACGTTTGATTCAGTATTTTAGGTTACAAATATACGTTTTACGCGATTTAAAATTTGTTGGAAATATTGAAGTGCGGCCATGATAAATATATGGTCAATAAATTTTAAATATAAAAAATAATTTTACATTAATTGTGAAACGTAAAGCCGTGATTGTTTATGTTTCTTTTCAATCTCAACCTCATTCCAATGTTCTTTTTTCGAACTTTATTTTTTCTACAACGTTTGATTCGATATTTCGCGATATGAATATCCATTTGGATCTATTTAAATTTTTATAAAAAAAACTTACAAATTGAAAATAATAAATATATCATCGATTAAGTTTAAATATAAAAATTATCTTAAATTTATAAACGAAAAATCATAATCGATAATTTTATNAAGTAAAATCATAATCGTTAATTTTTCTTTTCTACCCATCCTCAACCCCCATACTCACACTAATTTCTCTTCATTTCATTTTTCTTCAATTTTTATTAATGTAAAACGTAAAGTCGTGATTTTTTATGTTTATTTTCAATCTCAATCTCAACCTCATTTCAATGTCCTTGCTCGGTTAAGCCGTTTAAGCCCCTCCCCCCCTTTTTTACGTTTGATTAAGTATTTTAAGTTACAAATATTCATTTTAAGTGATTTAAAATTTGTTGAAAATGTTGAAGTGCGGCCATGATAAATATATAATCGATAAATTCTAAATGTCAAAAATAATTTTACATTAATTGTAAAACGTAAAGTCGTGGTTTTTTATGTTTTTTTCAATCTCAATCACAACCCCATTTCAATGTCTTTTTTTTTTTAACTTTATTTTCTTACAATTTTTTATTTGATTCGTTATTTCACGATATTAAAATATCTATTTGGATCGATTTAAATTTTTTTTTTTAAAAAAAAAAACTAAAAATGTGATAATAATAAATATATTGTCGATTAATTTTAAATATAAAAATTATCTTAAATTATTAAACGTAAAATCATAATCGTTAATTTTTCTTTTCTACCCCACCCTCACACCAATTTTTCTCGATTTCATTTTTCTTCAATTTTTACGGTTAAAAAGGGTAAATTTATGATGTCAAAATGGATATTGAAAGAATTCAATGATTTTCAGAAGAATTCTCCTACATCATGTAGTGTTGATAGACAAACATCTTCTATGAAATGAATTATATTAGTTTTTTTTTTTAAATGGATTATGACCTTTAAATAGAATTTAATGAAGATTGTGATTATTTGTCAAATTCATTTGTCAAAAAGTATTGTAGGAGGATTTTCAAATTACCCACTCAAATGACGATACATGTTCATTATGTCGAATTTAATTTATACTCTATTTCGGTAGGATATGTCCACGTGATGTGACCATTTACCCAAATAATAATTTCAAAAGAGTTGTATACCTTTTGTATAATAAACAAGAAATATATGAGTAAAAACTAAATTTGATAAATATATGACAGAGAAATCAAATTAAATTTGACATTAAAGACGCGTGTCATCAATCGAATGGGTGATTTGAAAAAATAAGAGAGAGAGTAAAAATTAATTACTACTTAAATGACTACACACCATCAATTCAATGGACGGTCCTAACGCGTGATCATATAAAACCGTCCTATCAAAGTTTCTCTACCAACATACACACAAATTTTATGAACACTTAAATTTCCAATATTGTATGACCATATTATACCATAAATTCATAATCATGAATGGTTATCAACAAAACTTCAAACGTAGTCCTATTCTCATTATTGTGAAAATACACTTCCATATGTTATGAAATCATGCCTACAATTTTAAACTCCCTCAATAGCTGCAGCCAGATAAAACTCAACTCGAATGAACCATATTCATCACATTATATTTGGCATAATGCCACGAGATTTTCTGGTCACGATTAATCAAGTTTCAGAAAATTCAATTACAAGATTCAAAATGCAAAAGCAACGCTATGCATTCAAAAAACGCAATACCAGGAAAAGATACTGTATCGGAAAATGAAATATTTCCACATGCCACAACAAAAATATCAACTACAAAATACCATCATTAAAGTTTTAATGGCTCGATCTTTCAACTAGAAGCAGGAGAAAATACAAAAGTCTACTGCAGTGGAATATCTTTCAAGTTCCTTAGTTCACATTAATGGCAGTATTAATGCTCCATATGAATCTTGCCTGTAGAATATGAGTAATATTATTCATCCCCAGTGGTTTGGAAATGAATAGCATTACTCGTAGAATATACATATCACATTGGTCGTTTGGAACGAGGCAGCAGGGAAAGTTGGATCTTCTTCCTCGGGCCCTGCAATTTGTGCACCGAGATTAAAGTATAAGATCGTAGGGAATGACAACATTAAAGGGAAGGGAATGTCCAGAGATATGTCCACTCCTTGTACACTTCAGGACACGACCAAAAATTAAAGCCAAAAAAGAATAATGATTTTATAGGAAATTATAAAGGTACAGAAATAAAGATATAACATACAAAACGAATAATTTTAAAGAATTTTGAATAAATGTGTGCCCAATGTTTTCATGCCCCACTTTTATTTTTATTTTTATTTATTTATTTTTTGTAAAGCACGTTAGCATATTGGTATCGTGTCCGTATCACGTTCCAATGTTTCATAGCATCTAGATTTCCAAAACAAGAAACATAAAGATTGACTAGCAATCTTTACCAACTCAAATTACTACCATCCCCCACTTCAGAGCCTGACTACTTGTACGTTCGACCATCAAGTAAAATGTACTACTGTAAGGCCACATTACTTATTCAGTGGACAAGAGTAGAAGCATATCCACTCGTATACTTCTTTTGACCTCAACTCATCTACTGGTAACTAGTATATTTGATGAGCTACGAATGGATATTATATACATAAAAGTAAACCAAGACGGGTCCATAGTTCACAAAGCCAATTACCATAGGTATTCCCAACTCTTTCAGATCACTGTCACCCATCTGCCTCAAAGCATACATATCCACCTGTAGAATGTATTAAAAACCCAATTAATATACGCAAATACCCTCAATTTACCTTGTTCAGTGAAGGGGGGAAAAACTGAAAATTTTGGATACCGTGTGAAGAACCAAAAGAGTAAATTAATGAACAAGTACATAATTCATTTCACCTTTACTCCAGATTCCTGCATAAAAATTGATACCTTCTCTGCCATTTCAATTTTTCAATTAGACCATTTTATTTCCTATTTTCAACTTTCAACAATTCTTCTTACATATGTTTCTATTTGTAGAAATAAAGACTGACCGTAGGGTTTTAAGCCCTGGAATTTCACATTAAAAGAACGGAGGATTATGCATTGCAAGTTAAAAAAAGTGAAAGGATCAGCAGAAGCCACATACCTCTTCAGCCTTGAAGTAAATTGCATATTTTTCCAGGTCCAGAGATTTCAAAAAGCTGTCGACAGTAAGTTGATCATTCACCTGTATAAATTATAGTTAGTCAAAGTATGGAAGCACAGGAAAATGCAGATAACACACAAAGGATTAATGTGCACACTGCACTGTCAAATGATTTAATACTGACAGGTAAACAAAATTCACTATATTAAAGAGAGAATGAAATGGGTCACACTATGAGATCCTGAAGAAAACAACTCAGGACTTTGGGATTTTGAGAGTGGTGGAATGGGAAATTTTTGGATTATGGATAGCTGGTAACGGTAAACCATCAGAAGTTCATACCACAAGAATCAAGTTCCAGGAATTCACTATCTTGGTACTAAATACGTAAAAACAAATATGAATAACTGACTACGTTTGACATCCTTTATCTAATTTGCACTGCAATGGACATTGAATAAACGTTGAAACAATCAGTCTTCCACATAAGAAATCCATAAAATTCATGATCAATCCCACTGTAGCTACTAAAGGAAAGAGTCCAAATTTGAATATCCCATTGTAGCTACTGATGAGGAGCCCACATAGAAATTTTAAAAATTAAAACAAAAAGCTTCTAACATCATAGTTATTGTAATGATGTAAGCACTATCTCTACTCAAATAACATTAATGACACAGCTATGATTAAACAAGGGATCCAGACGCATGACGAAAGGAGTGTGGCACGGTCACAAAGCATAAAATAGATCTATTTTACCATATATTCTATGTCTTTCAGTCTGGCTAAGTTATTTCGCATTTTTTCCATATAGGCTTTTATGTACCCCTCCAAAGTTATATTGTTCCTTTTCCTGCATTATTATTAATAAAAACTCTGCCATAGGGTGGTATTTAGGGAAAAATATAAACAATGGGAATTTGAACAGGCTCAATATTAATTTTTTCTTAGTAATGGAGGCTGAAGTAGGAAAGAGAGACCCAACATAGAATATTGTGATCTTTTTTCCATCTTTAATTTCTATCTTGCTCTTAACTGATTGAATTTAAACTTCTGATCTTGTGAACCAATTTGTGATAAGTAGTGGCCTATTAACATCCCCATATGCAACAATACTTAAAAAGACCTATGTCGTATTCTCAATACACTTGAAGTTGACCTATTTCTATATACGACAAACAATAATAACAACCTATGTGTTAATTAGTTATTCCTAGTATACTTGAAGTCGACCAATTTATGTTCCATACAGGTTCCCAAAATGTCTCAAAAGGTTTCTAAAGTGAGACAAGGGCAGCCAACATAAGGCACTCCCAAATGAATATATACCTGATGACATCATAATTTACTAGGACATAAGCAGATTAATTCATGATGTTCAAAGAGGTAAAAACATCGTTTATATGGTACTGATTTATCTTTTCAAATGGACAACAGTACTCAAAATGGTAAACACCATATACAAAGTGAAACTCGTGTTCATGTAAACCTTTCTAAGTACATAATCTAGCAAGTCCTAATCCTACAGTGGAACATTCTCCTAAATTTATAAGCAATTTGCAACGCAACTCCCAAATAAGATTAATATCAAATTTTACCATTCATAGAGCGCGCACAAACAAATAACAAAGTCTTATCTCAATATATTTAGGGGTATGAATAATTTTGCCAACCCGTTCACTTCATTACTATAACTATCAACTAGATCCAAAGCACCTCGATTCTTAGCAGCCACATCAGGCCATGTTGCTCTTGGTCTACCCCTGGCTCTTCTAACATGTTTTAATGAGATTGCATCACTCTCTTATGAACGATAGCCTTTTTAGGCCTACGCAAAACATGGCCAACCACCTAAGTCGTACATTACTCATAGGAAGAGAGAGAGCAGTTAGCACAAACTAGTTCTCTAAGTAACATGCAGCAACAGCAATAAAAAATTAGCAGGAAGAAAAAGCAGAAAGGTAAATAGTATGTACTGCATATGCACTTCTCTGTATATCACTGCCAGGTAGAGTAAGTGGGGCAACCATTGGTGTCAAGGTCTTTGAGGGTCCAGCAGATGGAACCATTTTTGCCATTAAAGGTGTAGAATTCATGGAGCTCGAAAAGTTAAAAACATCTTTGCTCCTGTACGTGCTCATTCCACCATCATCATATGTCCTAACTGGAAGCCTTCTCTGTAATTCTTCTTCTCTCTTGGGTGGTGAGAGACCTCGTGAACTTCCCAAAAATTCACCCGGCGACCTTTGCCTCAAACGGTCCATAGTCCAGGGAGAATAAGAATTTATCACTGAGTCCACTTTGGGCACATCATTCACAGTTCTCGTGCCAGGCATATGTGTAGTAACGCTTGAAATTCTTGGCTCAGGGATTGGGTGTCTGGTATCATGCATGCCGTGTTTAACTTCCCTGGCTTCAGGAACACAGTGTTTCCTTGGGTTAGGCATGCGCTGATCCCTAGCTTCGGGCAGGTACTGTCTAGAATCCCTGGTTACAGAGGTTAGTTGCCTACCATCCTTTGGCTCCTGGAAATGCTGTCTACTATTCCTCAGCTCTGGATACTGCAGTCCCGTATCCTTTAGCTTAGGCATGTGCTCCCGAGTAACTACGCTATTTGTTGAAGATTGAGCAGGCCTTGACAAAATGTTGCGAAGATCTGACTCATTTTGCTTCTTGTTGTGACTTTGCTTCTGCTTCATAATTTTGTTTTGCATGATTTTGAATCGGAGGTCATCTCTATTTAGATAAATGTCTTTTCCATGTAAGAACAACAAAAATTAACAAATGATAAGCTAGTTGAAGGCTCAATTTTTAGATTATATAAAACTTTAAGGAATCAAAAAGAGTCTGTTACCGTCTACAGCATCAGCAGTACTGCCATCACCCCGCATTCTGTCAAGCATAGAACAGGCTACATAAATATACAACTTCCAGATTATAATCTTACCATTTTAACCTTTTCTTCTATACTGTAAATAACTAAACCCCATCTTCAATATTAGAACTAATGAATAATATCTAAAATCATATGGGATCAGAATAACTGTAGCAGCAACTAATGATCAGTAGTTCTAGTTAAACTTATTTGGGCTAATAATATTTATAGGAAAAGAACAAAAAGAAAAAGTTGAACCCGTGAAACTAAGACAAGTATTCAAACACAACACAACTTCATAACAACGATAAGCCAATAAAAGAAACCAAAAAGTACATACCGCTTGTTCACTTGGAGAGATAAATCTACATTACTTCCCAGCCTATCTCTAACGGATCGTTTGCTTCCAACAGCTGGCTGCAAATCAGTAAAAGAACTATCCACTGTAAGCCCTGACCGTTTCACCACCTGCAGAGAAACCAAAATATTAATATATGTACATAACTACTTATATGTGTAAAGCTTTAGGGTGTAAACTCTTCTATTGCCCTCTTCCATACCATCCAAATAACTAAATTTAGTATATACGAAAACACCTCTAAATAAATCCAAAATTGCTTAATCAAGAAACACCAGTTTTATCCTTTTCTCCACATTATTTGATCCTCAATCACCATATACAAATATATATAAATCCTATAATAGCACATAATAGTCCTTTCCAATTGAAAACAAAGAAATTGTTTCACAATTGCCAAATTAATACATGAAAAACACCAGCATTTCCGTTTTATATGATCATCAACAACGCATTTACAACTTAACAGTAATTTAACTACAACGTAATAGCACATAATAGTCCTTCCAATAAGAAAATAAAGAAATCCTTTTACATTTGCCAGATAAATAAAAGGTAAAAGTATAAAAGAGTACTGAATATTAATTACCTGCGCACCGCGCCCTAGGGTTATAGTGACATGAGACCTTGATGGGTTTGACATTGAGATTTCCAAAGAAAAATATATATATATATATATATATATATAAAAGGCTTCAAAACCCTTTTCAATCGATCAATTGATCGAACAATCAAACAGAGAATCAAAAGTTAAACCAGCCATCGACCTACGTACGCGTCAGTATTTAACAAAGTTTATTAGGTTTGAATCAAATTACAGGGTTTTTCACTCTTGGGGAGTGCGGGGTTGTGTGTGTAAAAGAGAGAATTATTGAGCGAGAACGATCAAGCCTGGGAATAGGATCCAAGGTCTTAAAATATACAAGGGCGTAAAATTTATATTCTTGAAGAGCATATCTGATAATTAAAAAGACAAAAAATTGAAGTCGGTTTTCAATCGTGCTTAAAATTCAATTAAAATTGAAAATATAATCGTTATTAGATCCCATTCGTCTAATAAAAATCAAAAATAACAGCTAATTTTTCAATTTTAATATGATTTTAATCTCTACCGAACAAACCCTAAATACTTTAACGTGCTCGAATAATGCTACTTGATAAGTATATTTATACACGTATTTAGATCGTTAAATTAGACTATTTGTTGATTAATTATGTGAAACATGGCACAATTTTATGTAAATATTGATTTGTAGACAACATCAATGACATCGGTGAAATTGAAGAAAACAAGTGACAAGAGAACTTAATTGAAGCAAATGCAAAGTTTGGGGGACTAAAATACAAATGATCAAAAGTTTGCTTGAAACGAAGAACGAAGACTCGAGAGTGCTAAGACTCAATTGGACAAAAAAATAAGTAAAGACACCTTAAATAAATAAAAAAACGTGTGTCTTCGCTGGCATGCGAGGCGAGCACCTTAGACCAAATATGACTCGCTTGAGGCTGCCTAAAGAGACTAGGCGTGCCTAGGTCTAATTTCGAGAAAATTGTTTATTTCTTTATTTCATTTTGGTAACAAATTAAAGGCAATCTTTCTACATTCTATAAATTGTAAATTTCGTCCAGAACGTGCTAGTTTTTATCATAATTGAGCAATAAATTAAAGATTTTTACATTTAAGGAGTGGGATTGCATCTTTTGGGATCGAGTTTCAATGGAGGATTTGATATTTTCAAGTCTTATCTCCATTCTTAGCTTTGGGTGATGTCATTTCCCCGTTGTTTGTATAATTTTCATATGGCAATGTTATGTTAGAACTTTTATGTATTGGATGTATGATGAAATCGTTGATTTATAGTTTTTAACAGAAGACTTGTTGTTTTTTAGTTAATTCTTGTGTTCTTGATTAAATATGCATGAATCATGTGTTTTTTTTAAAAAAATAAAAAATATTTGGCCATCATTTAGATAACTAGTTGCATATTTGTAGTGTTGAGAAACTTACAATAGATAGAACATTGCATATTTAACATAACAATGATAGATATGACGAATAATATTTATGGTGTTTGCGATCGAGTGTGATAATCCTATAATTAAATGCATGTTTTTCATATAAATTCGGATTATGAATATGATTGAGTTGTGTTAAATATATGTTTGATATATCTTGAAAAAGAATATCTAATATTATTGGATTATCGATTGTCATGAACAAGTTAATCGCACTAATTAACATAAGTTGAAAATTGAAACTAGACGTCAATAGGTGGAGTTGAAAATCCAATGCATTCATTCCGTCATTTGATAAAAACTAAATCTTTATTGCTTTTATACTTTAAAGTAGAATAATAACAAAAACAATCTATTTTGTGTGATACTCATCGAATTTGGTAGTAACTATAAAACTACAATTAAATGTTATTCCTCGTATGACGATAACTCAACTCACTATGTATTACTTATCAACGATTCCGTACGCTTAAAGGATTTCATCGAACTATTTGTACATAAATTACATAATGGTTTACATGAGATGAGTTGTCAAAAGAGAGTGGAGATTTTATTATTATTATTAATTTATTTATTTTTTTGGAAAAATGGTTCTTGTACATAATAATTTACATAATATTTTATATAATGATGAAATATCAAAATTTAAGTGGGAAAGTTGTTTGATTGATAAGATTTTGATCCAATTAATTCTCAACCATTATCTGTTTATAAACTATTATGTAAGTTGTTATACATATATAGCACAATCGTTTTTTTATTTAATTGAAGAAATTTCGACTCAACTATATCTCACATCATGTATATGTAAACAATTATGTAAACCATTATATTTATGTTGCACAATGGCTTTATTCTTAATACTAAATTTTATTATTCCTAAAAGTATTTTATTATTTTTCAATATACGTTCAAAATCAATACTTTAAAAAACATCATAACAAGTACCCCAAAGCTACTTATATGAATCTTTCTTTATTTTAAAACTTAATCATAAATTGTTTATTTTTAATTACTCGTGAAGATGAGACAAAAGTTGATGTCAACATAAAAAATGATCATTTTGATGGGGACATTACATGTGTTAGCGACGAAGGTACTGTTTGCAAGAGAAGGTTGCTTTTTCACTACATTATAGGCTCGATGCTATCTATATTGTTTAATGTACCATTCATGTTGACCAAATGAAATGAAGTTATAGTGCTTACATCATTTTATACAGTTCACGCGTCAAGGACTGTAGCTTTTCTAAAACCCATTGACCATATCGCAGCCGCAATTTGCCCAACTTCGACCACACATTGTAAATATTAGTTCAAGTTTGAGTTGTAAAATAGTTTATTTAAATTGTAAAATAGCTAAAAATTAGAAAAGTTTAGTATGATTATACTGACTTTAAACGTCTACTCCCGTCACTTGGATTTTTGTTTCGAATGCTATTATAGGAGGTATTAGTCTTTCAAACTTTCTAGTGTTCGCCCCTACACTAGCCATTGTAATTTCCTGCTTTCATATATTATAATTTCTAGTTTTCAAGCAATCAATGATCAAGTTACTTTCAATGTGTTTCAATTTTATGTTGCAACCTTTATTTTAAATGTAATCAAATTTTCTTTCATCCCGAAAACGATCGAGAGAAGGCAAAAGGTAGTCCAGTGTAGCAGACTGCTGCCGCACAATATCCCTTTCAGTGCTAAGAAGAAAGGCAACCCGTGAAAGTTGGTATTAGAGCTGCAACTCAAGACCCTCGATAAGAAAGCTGTGAATCTAATTCCTGGAACACCACAGAGGTGGTAGATGTTCAAAAGATGAATACGAAACAACACGTGAATGCTCTTGAGGTGACAACCACTAGGATGTGTTATGTCGTAGAGGGCCTCAAGGAAAGGTTGAGGTGGCAAAGACAGAAATCGGGAATTACACATCCGACGGGATGAAAGCCAAAGGACTAACGTAGCAATTACTGAAACTGCTGCTATCATACCTGATCTGTAGGATGAATTGGAAGTGTTGAAAACTCAATTGATAGTGCTTCAACGCGTGGTTGGTAATGGGTAAGCCACCGCACAAGAGCCTATGCATAGGGTCAAAATTCCAGGACCGTGTACCTATGGAGGGGCATGCCATGCTAAAGAAGTTGAGAACTTCTTGTTCGATATGGAACAATACTTTCTTGAGGCTTCGATCTAAGACGAATCGAGAAAGGTTACAACAATTACCATGTATCTTCGTAGGGATGCAAAGTTATGGTGGCGGACAAAGTATGCTGATATTCA
>CAIGRF010391862.1:0-12636 GCA_903798235.1 Fraxinus ornus | reverse complement strand
AAAAAAAAAAAAACGGGGAAAAAAAAAAATCAAGAACGGCTTAACTGAACCGAGCTATAAAGCCTATGTAGCCATAAAGTCATACGGCTCGGACAAAAAAATAAAAAATAAAAAACCAAAAATGGAAAAAATAAATAAAAAACGGCTTAGCCGAATTGAGCCATAAAACCTATGTAATCGAGTCATAAAACCATTTGGCTCGGATTATGAACTAAGCTATAAAGTTTATGTAGAATGCTGAATCAAACATAATAATAATAATAATAAAGAATGGCCTAGCCGACCAAGCCATAATGCCATTTGGCTCGACTCAGCTTATGAACAGTATGTAGGATGTAGGATTATTGTAGATATAGAAAACATTTAGAACTCTACTAAAAATTAATACAAAAAAGTCTTCCGTGTGGCTAACTTTTAGGAGTTCGAATCTAATCATAGAAACAATTAAAACACCAAGTCGAAAAGATTTGCAAATAATCAAACAATATAGTTCTCAGCGATAGTTACCGCAACAAGCTATTCATACATTCAATCATGATATAAGTACAGATTTTTTTGATAGAAAATTTTGACAGACAACACAAGTGGCTTGGTACCATTGGAATATTGGAAAAAAAAAAGATCAATCATGTTCGGCCACATAAGCGTCAATATCAATTCTGTTAAGATTTTTCTGTACCAGAAGTTTTATTGTCATACATTATATGTCAATAATAGAATCCTATATTTTAAGGCGAGGTACATTTTTCTACGAATTTTTTTTTTTTTTTTGTTTACGTCACTTGATTTTAACATGGTACCATATAAAACTTTCATCCATTAAATTCCTCATAAATTTAAACTTTCACGCTCCTTGAAGTTTGATAGTATTAAGAAATTAATTGCGCTGCATATATTATAGAGGTTGTATATTTCACTCTTTTGTAGATTTAAAAAATGAAGATGAAATTAAAATCATCAAACGAGTTTAGCACAATAGGAACGATGAATGAACATAATTTTTTTCATATGAGATTTATATCTAGATATTTTTATTGGATCATGCTATGAGAATTACACGTCTCTCATCTTCTTTTAGAGTTAAAAAATTTCCGCCTCCCGGATCATGCTATAAGAATTGGTTATATATTTAGGACGTGTTCAGTATGTTTTAAAATTCAATTAAAATTGAAAATATAGTCATTATTGGATCTCACTCGTCTAATAAAAGTCAACTAACAGCTAGTTTTTCAATTTTAATCCGATTTTAATCTCTACCGAACACGCCCTTTTGTAGAGTTAAAAATAAAGACGAACTTAAAACCATGCACGACTTTAGCACAAGACGAACGGTGTTAGAAGAAGATGAAGAAAGAGCAAAACATTAGTTATATTGCTATGAGGACAAAGATGACCAACTTGCCCTTCCTTTCTAGGTAAGTTCATTAATTGAAAAACCATAATCTAGGGAAGATTAAGGTAATATCGTCATATCTCAATACTTATTAAAGTAAATTGTAATCTCAATTACGTGTATGTTCATCAATTCGTAGCTTCAATTCAGTGTCTTGCTCGCATATAAGGACAACGACAAAAATAATAATAATTATAAACGTGTCATTTAATATCATTAGTGTTGTCGCTGGACTGATGTTAAATACTAGTGGTGCTAAGAAAAACACTAATCTCATACTTTGTACTTGACACGTGTCAAGATCAGACGGACTTAAGGTTACAAAAATCTCACAGTGCTGTCATTTAACTAAAACCCGGACGTCAGATTAATCCATTACCAATAATATGCCACGTGTCAGTCCAGTTACAGTCAATAAACTGCAAGTCTGCAATATCTATATAAACCCCCTAATCCATTCCCGATTATCATTAGCTAATAGTCATCAAGAAATTACTCATATTTCACCGCCGGCGATAGAATTCTGGCCGGGAATGAAAATTCCGGTGCCTTCACATATGCAATGCTATGTCTCTGATCATCATCCTCATGTTTCTAATGGAAAATCTTATTTCTGTTCGTAGTTAGTGTGAAATATTTGGGGGGTGGTTGTCATGATCTTTTGGGAGATGAAGCTTTGATTTTGGGGAATTCTATACTTAGGCTTTCAGTGTTGACACTGAAATCTGTGATTGAAAGTTTTTTTTTGGTGTTTCTTTATTTTTTGGAGAGTTTTGATTTTAATTATTTGTACGCAAAGCTAGTGCAGTAGTAGTGTTTAAGATCTCTATAAATTCAACTGAATAAAGTATAGCTTTTTAGGAAATGCCTTTTCCGATGAGAGTTCAACCGATAGATTCACAGCTGTACAGTGAATCATCGTTCCGAAACGACGTCGTGAAGCTACCGGTGTTGAAGTCGAGGCTGAAACGTCTCTTCGACAGACAGTTCAACAGTGTTCTGAGGATTTCAGCAACTGAGAAGCCGAGCACTGGAGGTGAGAAAGATGGAGGAGCTGCCGTCGCCGTTCCTGAGCTTGAGCCGAGCTCGATTTGTCTGGATAAGATGGTTCAGAATTTCATCGAAGATAACGACAAGCAATCAGGTCCTGCCGGCGCAAAATACGGCCGTCACCGCTGCAATTGCTTCAATGGTAACAGCAATGACAGTTCCGATGACGAATTTGATTTCTTTGACTCCAATACTCCAGGCTCTTCTTTCAACGATCCCTCCGATACTCTCAAGGTACCAAAAGTTCCCGTTCAATCTTCCATTTCACACTTATTTGTCAAAATTGTTGATTAACCTATATTTCAATTGCCATTTTTGTAGAGTCTGATTCCGTGTGCGAGCGTAGAGGAGCGAAATCTGTTAGCAGACACTTCAAGAATCGTGGAGAACAATAAATCTTGCAAACGAAAAGACGATTTTAGAAAAATCGTCGCCAAGGGTTTAATAGCCCTAGGTTACAACGCTTCCATTTGTAAATCCAAATGGGAAAAATCTTCTTCCATTCCTGCTGGTACGCACCCCGATCAATTCATAATCTTTTGATTGGTTCGATTTGTAATTGAATTTTTAGGGTTAATTTTATCTCTTTTATGTATAGGTGAATATGAATATATAGATGTGATTATAGAATGTGAAAGGCTGTTAATCGACATTGATTTCCGATCGGAGTTCGAAATAGCTCGATCAACAAGCAGTTACAAGGGAATTCTACAAGGTCTACCTTACATTTTCGTCGGAAAATCCGATCGGCTTCTCCAAATTGTTTCCATTGTATCAGAGGCTGCACGGCATAGCCTTAAAAAGAAAGGGATGCACGTAGCCCCGTGGCGCAAGACCGAATACATGACATCAAAATGGCTCGGCCCACACACCCGAAGCTCTCCCATCGCGATCGAGGAGCCAACCGAAGCTAATTCCGAATCTAACCCAATTCCCGCACCTACCGAAGGCGGAGAATTGGATTTGATTTTTGGTGAAGGAATGATTTTATCGAAGGCGAATGACCCAGTTGAGGCTCTTCCAAAGAGTACTTGGCAACCGCCCGCGGTGGTGAAGAGGGCAAACGAAGGAACGATCACCGGATTAGCTGCCCTTCTCAAGGAAAAACTCTAAAACGATCGGATGTTTAGTTGTGCTTAAAAGTTAGCTTATCAACTTCATTTTGGTAGTATTCGTAGTTGAGAAAATAGTTAAAAAGTCACTTTTAAGCACGATACATCAATAAATCATGTGGTAAATATATATCGATAAAAAGAGATTTTGTTTGTACTGTTTTTATTTTGGACATTTGGGTACATTTTGCCCATTCTTTATTTTAATAGAAAGGGGCAAATATCCTAGTAGTTTTTTAATAAAATTTTATGATGTCAGGTGCATGCTTATCTAGTTGTTTCGTGTTTCCTCGTATGGAAACAAATTGGGATAATAACATTTGAATTTGTTTTGTGTTTTTTATTGGTTATGGGTTTTAATTGTAAAATATTGAAGAAATGGGTGGGATGAAGAGACCTGCCATGCCAGGAGGCTCGTGCCGTTTTGAAATCCGTGAAGGCCATTAGAATAACGTGATATTCACTTTTTGGGAAGCTCTTCGAGTTTTTTTTTTTTTTTTTCAAGTTACAAAATTTTAGGCCATGTTTGGAAACGGAATTGAGATTTCTTAAAATTCAAGATAGGAAATTTAGCGACATCACTGTTGGTTGGTGTTCGATTTAACTGCGAAAATGAAATTATGCGTTTGTGTATGAAATAAGATAGTAGCGATCATTTTGTTGGATTGAATGGTTAGAATGTGAATATCGATGACAGGGAGATGTTAACATTTTAAGTAAATTATAAGTGAGAAAAGCTTTTTGGAATCACGAGTTATTTAGCGAAACGTGTCTTCTATAAATCTTAATCAAATCCGTATTTGCTTAAATTTACTCACAAGTCAAGTCTAATCTTGTCCGTCGGTATTACAGTATTACTACTATTTTGCTTTGTTGACATGCATGTAATTGAGTGGATCGCTTGTCAAACCTTTACAAGATCCTGATGTGGAGATGTTTTTCTTTAGAAACTATCCCTTTTTGAACCGTGTTTTTTTTAAGCTCATTTTCATCTAAATTCATTTTTAACCAAGGATTTTTCAAAAAATTATTTTTTCACATAAATCATATTTATATTTCGACTTTTTAACCTCGTATTCTCTAAAAAAAATAAAAATCATTTTTTTACAAAATCTATTATAAAAAGAAAACGACTCAAACACGGATTGTGTCCCTTCATTTCTCAGTGTAATACATCCAATAAATCTTGTCACACTTTTCCACATAAAATTTTGACACACTTCAAAAAGTTACGGGACGGTGGTGGGACACTATCTTTGTTGGTGCAATTTACATTGTTACATTCGATTAGCTGTGTTCAACTTTCGTAGGTCGTAGGTCGTGAAGAGCTACGTGTCCAACTTTCTCGTCAAATATGATATTCTATTATTTGTAACTTATCTGTCCTAGATAACATACCTCATGATATTCTAATATTATGTCACATGTAACACATTTAATGAATCTTTTGAATTTCCATAGGTTGTGGGAAGCTCGTGAAAGCCATTTTCTTTGCATTTTGTGAGTTTTGTAGTGTTGTACATTGACCAGACAAGTGGGAATGGTAAAATTGTTTTTGTTTCAAACTCTTTGTTTATCAAGAAACACTAGAATTTGAAATGCGGTAAAAAGGATTTGCAGTTTTTGTCTTACCACTTAGATTTGTATCAAAGTTAAACTCGAGTCAATCATTAGTTGGGTTTTAGTTGTACATATCGAACTCAAATTGAAACTTTTCATTTCAAAAATGTGATTTACTTCTAACTTAATCATGTAACGATGTTTTACACTAATTGAGCTCCGAGTTAATCTCATATTAATTTATCGTCATAATATAAAAAGTTACTCATGTCATAAACATGAATGACGAACGAATATACATTTAACTATATGTTAACCTCTAAGGCGCCCACATTTTTTCACAAGTGATATTTCCTTGTTTCACGAAAATACTCAACCATTGCTAAAACTTGTAAATGAAATAAATTCAACCTATGAACATATTTTTCTCAATCGACGAACAAATTATAATTTATTTGGAGTATTTAAGATTTTGAGAATTATTTTTATTTTTTATTTTTTTGTTAAAAAACTTGAAAAACATGCATGAAACTCCTATAAATTTTCAAAATATACGTTATTTTATTTATTTCTTAGTCTATATTAATTAAAATAATATTAAAAAGGATTTATGTTACTCTTTTCATGTATGTTCTTTGAATAAGTAACTTCTTTTTTTTTTAATTAGCCAAAAATAATTCTGAAATCTAATAGGTTTATAACATGCCAATCTTTAAATTGTAAATTAACAATTTGCTAGGCAGAAATCTATTCTGATGCCAATTAGCCTGTATTATTTTGTGCATTATTATTTGTGGGATTTATATAATAAATATTTTGAATTTAAAGTATTTTTAATATATTTCACAATCATTATGTGGGGTGGGGCTTTAGTAACACATTATGTTTGCTTATATTTTATACTCTTATACAGAAAGTGGGTAGGGTCAGATTATTAAAATTAGATGTTGTGGGGTCTCTTTCTCTAATTTTTTTAGTGGCATGTGGGGTCCATTTAGAAAGCAACCCCAAACCTACTCCCTTTATCTCTCTCTATATTTTCAAAACTGATCCCCAACTTATTGCAAGTACCTTTTACAATTATTGTACTATCTTTAGTCAAGAAAAATCATGCAAATCTTCTTAATAATGTAAGATGGTCCTAGTAGAAACAAGACTTACTTCAAGTATTTAAAAGATGGTCATCGTAAAAATGTAACGACTTCAAATTTTTAGACACAGATGTTATCCAAGTTGACAAGCAAATCTAGTTTCATAAAATTGGACGTGGAAGATTCCCTAGACAATTTAACATAAATTTTGACGTCTTCTTCATTGGAGAATAGCCGTGCACTATAATAAAATGTTAGAGACTAACTTGCTCCTTTTCAAACATCAAATATCAACTTGAACAAAGAGTGCAATATACATATGTGGGTTGGGTGGGGTGGGTTCGGGTTATTGGTATTGGAATTTGCTTGTGCAGTTCAAAATTGATTCCAAGAGTGTGTTGCCCAGGTCACAAGAAAAGACATAGAAAAGGTAAAATAGGGACACTCTAATTTCAAGAATAGTGGAATGACATTTCCCTGGCACATAGACAGAGGAGGAATGTACCCTGTGCCATGGGGTAATTGATAAGAATAATACTAAGAAACATGTTAAACTCACACTAATGTACAAATTACAACCCACTAATGACTGTACGAATGGATTTTTCCTAATACTAATGATAATTAGATAGAAATGAGTCTACTGAATCCTTGTCATCAGATTTTTGTGAAGCATTTTAATGCATTGAACCGCGAATAAGGTTGCGTAGTACAACCAAAATTGATGATGATAATCGATAGATTAAATTATTCAATTGAAAAGTTTGAAAGAAGCCATTTTACGAAACCTTTATTCAATATTATTTTTTATTTTATATTTCGTCCTGATACGATTTCAATAAAATACGCTCGAAGAAGACAATTATTATTGTCAAAAATCTAGTTACTTTTGTTGAGCTCGGTAATCAATTGGGAATGAACGCAGGAGGCACTTTTCGACAAAAAACTTTTATCTATAAATAAATCTCGTTCATTAAATGAATGATGAAAATAATTGGTATAGTGAAACTCAACTGATTGAACAAAAGGCTTACCATCCCATTCCCTTTGAATACAATTTGATTTATTAATTCAATTAAAATCAAACATTAATTTTATATTTTATATTCATAACCAATAATATTATCCATTAATTTCTTTATACACATTTGTCTAATCCCATCATTATTTTATTTTAAAATCCTCGTAGCCATCCACCGGTGACAACGGTTGGGTAAAGTGTGGGTCAATCTTGGTGATATTTCAAGGTGGAAATTACAGGGAGGCGGCTTTTTAAGTTGGAGCCGATCTGCCAGTGTCGGCTCGTGGCTCAACTCTTACTGTTTGGTTTTTGCCTACATTGTGCTAGACTGCTCCTTGTCCTTCATCTCCAATGATGTTTGTACTGTTTGTGGATTCAATGTTGAGGTGGTGTAGATGATAAGAGTGCTAAGAAAGTGTCAACCTAGAATACATATGGATTCCTAACATCAACAATCTTATGAAAAATAAAAAATTCAATTCAAATCATCAGTACATTCTAGTTTTGCTATGGCCTATGAAGTTGCAAAGGGATTTCTGAACATATAGGATAAATTTGAGGTCCAAACTGAGAAGTATTGCACCCCCTTGAAATGAGTGCATGGAAGAAGTTGGTACTTTTCCTGTAAAAACTACTCAGCTAACATCCATCATAGTTGAATATCTTGTGCAGAGATTTCTAACATGCAAATATGCTGAAAACCTTAGGTAAGTTATGCCTCCACAAAGGAAGATCTTTGGTGCATATTTAGAACCTCCACTTCCCACATCGTTTAGAGTTAAAAGAAGTTCCAAAATACATGCCCCATATAAACATAAATATAAATCGGAAAAATAAAAGAAAATGCAATTGAAAACATTTAAAACATTCAAACTAATAGCAGTTTAAACATTCATGTCTGACAAAAGAAAGCCAGCAGATAGAAAACGAACGAATTAAGCACGACAGTATGAAGAAAGAAACATAACGTAGGCAATCCTCACAAACAAAATCTCTCTTATATTTCTGAATTGATTGTAGATTTCTCACTTGAGAGGAATGAACCTTGAGGAGTGGGTGGCACCAATACCAGGTCTACCGTGCTTAACTGGCTTGTATGAGATTGAGAACTCGGCAAGATAGTGGCTGATCATTTCAGGCTTGATTTCAACTGTATTGAAGGTCTTTCCATTGTACACTCCAATAACGCTTCCAATCATCTCAGGGACGATGATCATGTTTCGCAGGTGGGTTTTGACAATTTCAGGCTTCTCACCAGGTGGGGCCTCACGTTTCTTAAGTATCACACATATGAAAGGAATAAGTAAAGCAGAAGCTAATAGGCAAACAGATGGTAATAATAACGAATTCAGGTTAACATAATAGACCACCAAAAGAAAAAGAGTAAGGAATTTGAAAAGTTAAATGTCCAAAGGCTGCTATAATACATGGGATATAATACATTATTCCACTGATAAGACACATTTATATTTCAAATGCTTTCACATCGTAATCACTTACCGCCTTACGCAGCTTCTTAATCAAAGCCATGGGCTTCCTCTTCAAACCCCGCTGGAACCTATCCACTTAATCAAGAGCAAGTCACAAATATATTCCAGAGAAAAACGAGCAAAATGTTCAAACATAAAATAGAAGAAAATTTATGAAGTTGCAGGAACAAACATTGATAATGGTAGTTTAATTTGATATTTCTTTGTATCAAACCTCTATTATGGTTCAATAAATAAAATGAAATCAACAATATAGACCTTTAAGCAAGCACAATGAGTGCAAAAATTGCAATTCAAAGGCTACAGACTACTTCAGCTGATACGCAGGTTACAAATGCAGTAAAAATTCACACATGCTTTTTCAATACACATTCTTCAAGACTTGCCAATTGCTGATGGATTGACCTCATAAAAGAAATCATCTTAAAGATGCACATAACAAAGCACTTTAGTAAAAAATATAAATAGATTATATTCACTACATAATGAAATTAATTATCTTTAGACGACTCACTAGAGTAACAAAACCAACAAAAAATTAATATAGCATGATGAATATCAGGTTACACAAATCGAGATGATTAGATAAACATCTATGAAACGTAATAATGAATTGCAATAGCACCGCTAAGTCACTCAGATAATATTTTAAAATGTACTATATGCACCAGGAAATTCTACCCGTCAACATCCTACTCAACGCACTAAACAGAACAACACATAACCCTCCCACCCCCTCTCTTTTAACGCAGAAACACATTTCATGCCTAGAAACACGATACCATAGGACCCAAATTTCGTATTTTAGTATTGAAAATCACCTTCTGCGAGCACGGGCATGGAAAAGCTTGACGAGCTCATCAGTGGACATGTCGAGGAGGGCATCAAGATCAACACCCCTGAAGCTAAACTTCTTGAACGTTCTCTTTTTTGGCTGTCCTGCCGCTGTCTCTGGATCAACATCCGCCTGTACATATACATATGCATATACAATCACAAAATCGAAAAATAATAAATCTGTCCGCTAGTATAGAAGAAAAGAGGAGATTTTACCATGGCTGTTTGTGGATATGGGAATTCCGGGGAAGAGGGAGATTCTGGGGTTGGATATTGGGAGGGACGCGGCTAGGGTTTCTGATAAGGTTTATGTATTTAGCAGTGTTTGGTTGAAATTAAATTTTGATAAAAATTATTGAAATATGCAAACGAAAGGTTGTGAAAAATGTTTTATTAAAATTAGTGGTTCAGTTTAATTTAAATTAAATTCTAAATTTTAATTTCTAGCTAACAAAGGCATACAGGTTGGGATGAGTTGTTGTGGAAATTACATCCACGCATTTTTTTTAACTTTTTAATTTAAAATTTTTTTGTTAAAAAATCGGGTGAAAATTCAATTTTTTAATATTAATAATAATACTATAAAATTAAATTAATCAACATACTCTGTTCACCCCACCTCACTCCCAAACTTTAAATTTTTTTCCCACTCTCTCTCTCTCTCTCTCTCTCTCTCTCTCTCTCTCTCTAACGACGACGACGAGTATCGCACAACCGCTTATGTAGTGATGTTGTTGTCGCACGCATCAATGAGAGGCCGCACACAGCGAGCGCGATGAAAGTGATGATGTGCTCTGTGCCATTAGCAACATTGTGCAACTGGAGCTATGGGGTAGTGATGCTACTTGTGTTGGCACGCCTCTTTCTTTTTCATATGCATCTATGGTTCTTCATTTCTATTGGTGCCATGTGTTTTATTAGTCATCCCCTTTGTTTTCGTTATCTATTTGGAGTGTTACTGATGGTAGTAGTGTGGTAGAGGTGGAGGAGTTAGTGGATTTGGTGGTGCAGTGGTGCTGATTGTTGATACAGGCGGCGACGATGGTGCCAAATGCGGATTTGAAGATTTTTTTGGTGGGGGTTGTAGTTGTAATGTGGTAGAGATGAAAGGTTGCTGCTGGTGATGCGATGGTGGTGGCAGTGACGGCGGAATTGAATCGCTGGTGATGAGGAGGTAGCGTTGTTGAGATGATGATAGCGTTGCGATGGTGGTGAGGTTACACATTTGGTTGGTGTTGATGGTGGTATGGGGTGGGTGGGTGTGGTGTGGTGGGGTGAGATTTTCGTGACCAATTATTTGAGTGATTGTGATAAAAAGAGATTAATTAATTTGCGATCAATAAAATCGTTAATTGTAATCAAATTTATAATCGTGACTCACAATTTGTTAAATTGAGACCAATTAATTTGATAATTGTGATCGTGAAATAAGTCGTGACATATAAAATTTATGATTTGTGACCCATAAATAATATGTTACCTTTGTTATCGATAAATAATTTGTAACTTATAAAATTTGTGATCGGGAAAAAAATTTTAACCTATAAAATTTGTGATTTGCGACCAAGAAATAATGTGTGGCCAATTAATTTGATAATTTTTTATCGATAATTAGTTGTGACCTATAATACGTAATTGTGACAATAAATTATTTAATTTTGACCTTAATATATTTAGTTAATAGATTTTAATTACAATCTAATTTCATAAGGCGAATTCGTTGTGATCACATCACAACGCCAAATCCAACGATCTCATCGTTGGACTACTGAGCTCATGTTCAATTCCCTTTAGAAAATATCTTAGAGTGACGATCGTCTCATCATGATGATTAACGAATTCCACTATTGTATATATATGATCTCTAACTACTTTGCCCAGATTCTCAAAGCACCGAGATCGATCTTCTAATTAAGACTTTACTCATTGGTACCTCAAAGAATTTTGAAATTCAGTCGGACAGCTTTCAGTATTTTAGTCATAACTTTCTCTTTCAATATCCGATTGAGGTGATTCAAGTTGTGTTGGAAAGCTAACTCAAAGGGCTACAACGTTTCTTCAGATGTCAACTTCCAATTCGATCATCTAACATGTCAAAATCTGGTCTTAGATGAGACTGAAAATCGGTGCAAAACTTTTCAACTTGAAAGTTGATATGTGATAATGTTTTGGCTATGTTTCATCCCTTTGGCTCCTTCCTTCATCCAATTGACCTCTAACACTCTCAAATCTTCATCACAAGGTTGGAAGCAAGTTTATAACATTTGCACTTTAATCTTTGAACTTTCACTATCCTCCCTTTTCGTCCTCTTTCACTTGTTTCTCCTTATTTCCACCGTGTAGTTGAAATATTTATGCGACAATAAATCATGAAAATGAAATTATTAGTGGATAAAAAATGTGATAATTGCACTATTATCAAATTTGAACTAGCAATCAAAGGTACATTACTTGCTCAGGATTTAAGTGACTTGTTCAAAAATCGAGTGGTGTCATTTCGAGCGGTCACAAATGAGTTATACACGCAGTCTCATTCAATGTGCTTAATTGAACGTTAATTCATAATGTCATTACAATATACTTACTATATAAAAAAGGCATCACACTAATAGGATTTATGTTTGTCGTTGAAGTGAGATTATATTATAGATCCAAACAACTGATTTGTAGGCAGGATATCGGCGTCTGCTAGAAGTGATATCTATGCTCAAATTGAAGATGACATCTAGCTTTGCTTAGGAGACGTTTTTACTTTCGCCATTTTCTTGACAAATCAATATTTAGTACCAACTGATCGATAAACTATTTATAAAGGAAGTAAAAGCATCCAAATAAGGACATAATGTGGTTCAAACTAATTTGGAAAGCACGTGAGATTTCCAAATGACGAGTTCTATCTTGTAACTTAGTTGAGATGCTTTTGATGAGATGACATGTCCAAATATGGCACGTAATTTGCAATATGAAAAAGAACTACTCCTGCCATCTCAAGGCATTTATCTCAAAATGTCGAAGTATTTTGGGATGTTGTGCCTGACGATGCGAGGGATGAAGAAGTCTAACGCAAGTAATAACAATGAAA
>CAIGRF010391812.1:26976-37571 GCA_903798235.1 Fraxinus ornus | reverse complement strand
AAAGATTTAGATTAGATAAAATTTAAGCTACAAGTTATTTACGTTATGTAATTATGATTTTGAAACTTATCTTTATGTAGAAATTATTAAGTAAATACAGTATTTTATAATTTTAGATATTTGGTATGTATTATTGAATTATTGAATTTTTTTACAATGATTAAAAATTAAAATTAAAATTAGAATTAAAAAAAAGTTTTTTTACGCATAAGCTTCGCCTAGGCTTGTAAAGTTTGAAGTTTGGCCTCCACATCTAGCCACGCTTTACGCTTTTTAGAACACTGACGTCACCTAAACCGTAATTGTAATCCCCATGGAACTTCGTAATAGCGAGTTAAGATGGGAATGTGATGGTTAATTCAATTCGAATAGTCTACATGTCAGACCATACTTAAAAGTTGTTTTTATTAAGAAAGTAAAAGAAAAAAAGTAAGAATTACAATTACTGTCGGACCTACAATCTATTTATTTTTTGAACTACAAAAATTAGTGAGTTCTAGTACTTATAATCACTTATAAGCACACCCGAACATGCGCTAAATACGCCGTGGAGAAAATCCTACATAATTTCGTGAATCTAGGTTTCATGGATAAGAAAATGAAAAACAACATGACATGATATGTGGTTTATTTTATAAATCCAACATTGAACTTTCAAAGGAAAATTTATTTAATATAAATTAAGTAACAAAAAATCTTCGATCAATCTAATTTAACTAAAATCTTGATTTATTAGAAATAAGGAACTAAGGAAGTGAAATATGAACCCTTTTGTTGACTGAAACACGAACTTGGAAATTAAGGTTTGGGAGAGAAGATGTATGGATTCTTCAAGTGTTTATTGCAACACAAATTTGATATAATTAAGTTAATTTTTAGTAGGAAAAATCTCACAATGAAGTGCAATCCACATTAAAGTTTTCGAATATTTTAAACATTACACATAGTTTATTAAAAAGCAGGAAAAATGAAAAACTTCTTTTGAGTTTCTGAAATATTTTCTAAGGGTTTTTTATTTTTCAAATCGGTTCGAAATGGAAAAGTTAGCCTTCTAAAAGTTACAATTATAACTAAGTTGAACCGAAGTACGGATGAAACCGAACTCAGATGTGTAAATGTGGTTATGAACGACCTAAGCTCTACGTCAGAGTACGGATGAAATCGAACTCAGACGTGCAAATGTGGTTATGAACGACCTAAGCTCTACGTCAAAGGTTGGTCGAGCTCAATTATTCGAGTTTACTTATTAGTCTCGTGCAATCACTACTATTGACTTTTTAAGATATAATTCTTACATTCAACTTGAATGGAAATTTCACGTAAGATGGCCATGTGAACCGAGAGTACGATATTCTTCTCGACCAATTATTTTACTAAAAATACTAGAATTCAATTTTAGAAGCATCTTGTGTATGATGATAATGACATAATGGGAATATTGAAATTTCATGTGAAGAAACAGGATTGTCCAACTGTTGTTCCACGGGATTATGATAGGGTTAAATACACATTTGGTCCAAAAAGTTGTAGCAAAATTCCAAATTAGTCCTTAAAGTTTTTCCAATTTATTCATCGAATTTTTCTAATGTTGCTAATTAAATTAAATTAAAATTCTTCAATACGCTATTAAAGCCGTTGTGTACCAATGAGACATTAATTCCATTGTTACGCAAACTTTAATGGTGCTAACTGTATGAAATGACATATAGTTGAAGTCCATTTTTCTCCTATTTGATTTCATATTTTGGCCTATTTGGACTATTAAAATCATTTTTCAAACTGTGATATCAATTCAAGAAAAAGTATCTTCAAGTTTTCGTGTCAAAATGGGTTGGACCGTCCAGGTTTAGGATTACCCACCTCATCAAAAAATGGGATTGAAGTCGGTATTCCCTGTTTAGGCATGTTCACGAGTTGTTCTACCATAATGATTTTGTAGTGCTAGATCGTGAAGGATTGAAGGCTGACCTAGTTGGCTTGATTACTAAGAAAAAAAAAAATCAAAAGGCAAAAATAAATTATGAGAGTTGTTAAGCTCTCTTTCAATTCTTGACCCAACAACTCTTTCGTTCTAAATTCTACACACAACTCCCATCTCTCACATATTATTCCATTTTTTCAATTATGACAAAAAGTAAATCATTTTAAATTCTCAAACAAATGAAAGAAAAAGAAATTGGGTTGGACAACGCCGCTTACAATATTTGTAGGTTTGTGGGCCGATCTAGTCCTTACATTTGGAAAATGATCCCAACCTAGCACAACTATATTTTTAACCAAGATAATTTAAACCGGAAAACAAACTTGAATTTGAGTTGACGGTAAGACGAACCGCTTATATTGACACTCCTAATTTAAACGCATACATTTAAGATTTCATAATCTTACTAATAGATTGACCAGATTGGAACACTTAGCAATCTTTTGTGACTTATTTGGGGCAAAATAAACGAAGAAGAAATTTTACTCCAACTTTAGGGACCAAAGTGTATATAATCCAAACAGTATATGCCTTGAAACGACAAAGAACCCAACTTTTACGAACGACAACGAAGTGGAGAGAAAACGACTCTTGGCCTTCCTCTTATCGCACTCTCTTGCATTCCGCAAAATTCCCAATCCTGCCCTTTAACCTCTTCACGAGTTAAATAGAGAAAGCGTCGGCAGGCTTTCTTGGATTTTTCTGAAATTAAATTCCTATTTCAAAAAGTGTTTATATGTACTATATTTAGGATAGGATAAGCAAATTAGTGAATCCAAAGTGTTCAAATCTTCAACTCATGATTTGAAGCTATGGCCCTTCAGTTTACGTGTGTTGAGATTAAGATGAAAGCTGTTTTTTGCTTCATGTTTCTGTTAGCAGTGCCTTTATATGGCAGTGCAGCCAGATTGAGCATGGAGAATCTTGAAGTTAAGAAGCACTTGAACAGTCTGAACAAACCTCCTCTCAAGTCCATTAAGGTGTGTTTGTTTGCTGCTGCGGGCTGCTTTTGGCGGTCGATGGATAAGTGTATATTATAATTAGATTTGTGTATGTTTATACAATAATTACTTACTTATTGTGGTTTGATTAATCTTGATAATTAGAGCCCAGATGGCGACATCATTGACTGTGTTCATATGTCTCATCAACCAGCTTTTGATCATCCTTTACTTAAAAATCATACAATTCAGGTCAGAAAATTTCCTTTTTTTTTATTTAATGTTTCTATTGATCTTTTTATTTGTTTCTTGATTTTAAGTACTTGCTTAGTGTAGATGAGGCCGAATTATCATCCAGAAGGTCTATTCAGAGACAAAAAAGTGGGCAAAAATGTTGAAGGGCCAAAACCAATTACTCAGTTGTGGCACATGAATGGGAGATGCCCAGATGGCACAATTCCAATAAGAAGAACAAAGAAAGAGGACTTGTTGAGAGCAAGTTCGATTAAGAGTTATGGGAAGAAAAATCACAGAAGCGTCCCTAAACCAAAGTCTGCTGATCCTGAACCTGACCTTATCAACCAAAGTGGTCATCAGGTACTCCTTCCATCTGGGTTTGCTACATGAATCTTTTTTCACCAGCCATTTGGGTTCATTCGTAGTTGACATTAGTCTTGATCAATATCCATATGCACACATTTGAATTGGAATAGATAAGAAAGAACAAAAGGCAAAAGGGAACCTTTTTTCACTAAGCAGATTCTTAACTTTCTCGCTTTCTCTGTTTTCAAAAAATTGTTTTAACTGATATTTTTTGAGGGGGTCTTTTGTTATTTTTGGAGTTGTTTAGCATGCAATAGCCTATGTTGAAGGAGACAACTATTATGGAGCAAAGGCAACTATAAATGTATGGGATCCTAAAATTCAACAATCAAATGAATTCAGCTTGTCCCAGATTTGGATTTTGGGAGGTTCATTTGCCTCAGATTTAAACAGTATTGAGGCTGGTTGGCAGGTACTTTTCACCAGAGTTAATTCCTTTCTTACAAGCATTTGTTTACCAATAATTTATTACAACCTTCATTTAAAATAATACTGGTGTGTACCAATTTTTGGGATAACAGGTTAGTCCAGATTTATATGGGGATAGCAACACAAGACTTTTCACCTATTGGACAGTAAGCCCTCAGATTTTGCTTGGTTTGATTCGAAATATTGATCCCTCAACACGTTTTGTGCATAGCACTGGACTAGACTTGACTTCTTTAATACCGTCGAGTCTCGATCAATGAATCTGCTATCACCTTCACGAGGGATCATTTTTTGTTCTATTTGTATAGTATTAGAGTCTAAAATGGTGTCATTTGTGTGCTGAAATTTTGGGATAAAATGACAGAGTGATTCTTATCAAGCCACGGGCTGCTACAACTTGCTGTGTTCAGGCTTTATTCAAATCAATAATGAAATAGCAATGGGTGCCAGCATCTCCCCTATTTCTGGCTATCACAGTTCCCAATATGATATCAGCATTCTTGTCTGGAAGGTAATTTTATTTCTAAATACATTGAACTGCCTGTCCCACTTTATATGATTAACACTTTGAAATTCAATCTCTTAGCTGTTCTTACCAATAAACTATGTAATAGACAAGTGCGTGTTTCTTTAATGTCTTAAACACATTAATCAAGGAATCTCTTGAACAGTATTATGCAAGACAACAATATCGTGGTCTGTTTGATAAGGTAGATTGACAATATTGTATAGTATCAAAGAAGAAAAAGAAGCTAAATTTTGTTCATTGTATTATCGAGCATGGTACCTAGCATGCATCCCACTCACACTTGTGGGACTAGAGTTGCCTTAGGTTTACGCAAATTCTGTTTATTTACACAATCATGCTTAGTTTCCCACATTTGACAATTTAAAAAAAAAAAAAAATAGTTTTCCCTCCAAATTTTTTTTAAAACAAAAGCAATGTCAAACATGATGTACACTTCGAAGTATACAAAATACATTTCCCTTATTTATATAGTCCAAAATAGATTTTATTGACTCGATATTTTACAACGTTGGCAGGACCCCAAAGAAGGAAACTGGTGGATGCAATTTGGGGGTGAGTATGTACTGGGATATTGGCCTGGATATTTATTTTCATACTTGACAGATAGTGCAACGATGATAGAATGGGGAGGAGAAGTAGTGAACTCAGAATCAGATGGACAACACACCACTACACAAATGGGGAGTGGCCATTTCCCTGAAGAAGGATTTGGTAAAGCCAGTTATTTCAGGAATATTCAAGTAGTAGACGACTCAAACAACTTAAGGCCTCCAAAAGACGTCGACACTTTCACCGAGCAGTCAAATTGCTACAATGTACAACTTGGCAAGAACAATGAATGGGGCAGTTATTTCTACTATGGTGGCCCTGGTAGAAACCCTAATTGTCCATGACCCTATATTAAGAAATACTTCATATTTCTATGTAAAATCCAAGTGTAGAATTGAGGTTTCATTGCTGGCTTTGTTCTCCAAAACCATTCTTTTAGGATCGATTAGCATAGTAAAATTCGAATGTGTTCTTTATGTATTAGAAAGTTTTGCTTCTATTGATGTTCTTCCTTTANATGGTTAGGATTCTTGATTTACAGTAATTTGTCCTGATTGGTTTGAGCTTAATGATATAACTTATTTGAATTATGCAGGTTGGATGAGATTCTTCCCTTGTTTGATTTTTTTTTTTTAAAAGGTTTTTTTTTTTTTTTTTTTTTTTTTTTTTTTTTTTACGTTGCATTGTGTTGTGCCGTGGGTGATGAGAATTGAACTTAAAATTTGAAGTTTGCATGTCATGATTATTTATTAAAATAGTTCATTCAGAGTATGATTAAATTAGATAATGAACATATTGAAAATGCACGAATATGAGTAGGTAGATGTTAGCATCCATCGATGTGCTTTTTGTCATTTAAAGTTGTGGTGAGAAAGAACTCCTCCATGAGGTGCCTTTTTATCTCAAATGAATAATAATAAAAGTGGGCGACCATTAGTGACAGAACATTTTACCCAAGACTTTAAAAGTAAATAAGTAATGAGGAAATTGTAAAAAATGTCCGCTCTTACCTAATCATTTGCAAAAATGTTCAAAAAAATTTCAATGTCTATTCATTACTATAATATAGACCAAAATGTCCTCATTAATAGTTTCAAATTCCACAATGAAGACAAAATTATTTATAAAATTAAAAATAGTATTGATCAATAATAATTGACAGGTAATATATACTACTTATTTTAAAAAGTGTCTTGTTAATCATGCATTAAATGATTACTTCTCCCTATAAGTGGATAAATAAAGCATTGATACACTTAAAATGTAGAGAACTCATGTTTAAAACGAATTTTCGTTCTAAACAAATGAAGTGTCAAGATAAACACGATCCAAATGTCGATAACAGCTTTTAAAATGTTGAGAATGTAATGAAATGTCAGAATAACAACTATTAAACACAACTTATCAACAAAAACAAGATTTCAAAGAAAAATGACCTTCTATCGAGAATTGTGGAAAGTCTAATCAACTGCAAATTTGGATAAGATTAAATTTTTCGAAATGAAATTATATGATTTTCTTATGAAATGGAAGCAAATAATTATTTTTTTGTGTTAATGATTAACTTTTCTACTTCATCTTCTTCATTTTTTTCTCCAAAATTCTTGGTCAATACTTAATAGATAATAAAAGCAAATGAATCAATTAGGTATTAGCTAGCATTAATGTAGCTTTTCATGGAAGATCATGCTACATGTACCAAATTTTTTATCGAATCTTTTACTTACTATTCACAAATGGGGATGAGGATCACATTGTCGAAATTTTTAAATACATGCAGCCATGCGCTTTATGTGAGAGGGGGTAATTTATTATGTACAAATTGATTAACCATTTCATGAAAGCTACTCGTTCTTCTTGAAATTCGTGAAATTTTTTTTAAAAATGTTTAATTTATTCATTAGGGTATAATATCAAAAAAGACATAATTGGAATTTCTTCCACATAAATGTTGCGTACATTTATCAACACACGGTAGGAAATGGAGTGGTCGGGGAAATGTCAAGATAATGAAAAATACGTGTGACGTGAAAGAGTAAAAATCGGATATGAGTTACGATTAGGCGATGATATTATAGTTAGACTTTTTTCTTTATTTTGGTAACTGTCGTTGTCCAAAATTTATAATTATTACCCCATATCCTTTCTCTGTTAAACTCATATTTGGTATTGATTTAAATCAGATTTTTATTTAAATCAAAATCAAACAATCAATATTAATTACATATTTTATAGGTTCCACAACTTTTTAATCATATATTTAAAATATTTTTTTTATATCAAAATCTACTAAAAATTTAATTTTAATCCCCACCAAATAAGTGCTAAATATGTCACACATCCCAACTAACCAAAATAATTTCAATCATGGTTTGTGTACAGCTTTCTAGAATGCCACGCGCATTAAATGTATGTTTGAAACCCATTTTCAAATGTCATTGGACAGTTTGAATAAAAAGTTGTCGCAGATTGTGAACACATCACATTGTCATTCTAAACTTATGTTTGGTATACATTAAATTTTTTATTTTCATTCTTCTATTCATTTTCAACCACACAATATTCAATAAAATAATATTTTCTATCACATCAATAACTTTTCCTTCTTTTTCAACCGCACATTCTTCATCAATCTACTATTTCAAAATACATTCTTCCAAAATAATGTGACTCAAACACATTTTACAAAATATTCGTGGAAAAATAAACAATATAAATAAATATATTATTATTTTAAATAGTAATAAAACAATATAGTTTTACCAAAAAAATATATACCAACTTGGCCCAAGCCCAAGACCCGTGCCGAACCGGCCAATTGGACGAACGGCGACAGCGTGCGCATGTGAGCTTTGGCTCAATCTACTAGCATATATGTTCTCTCCCCTTCGAAAACTAATGGTACCCCTTGAAATCCAAATCCAAGTTTCAAACCTGAGCAATATAAGGTGGTTTTTATTTTTCTAGTTTTCATATGTGAGATTGTCATTTTCAAATTTTTCACCAATTTTTATTCCCAATTTATTTCAATTTCAAGTTGTCTTCTTTTGACCTTAATTTCTCAGTCACCCTAAATTAAATTTGAGAAAATAAATACATTACACTGATCTAATCATAGAGTAGAACACACTCGCTCAAAGAAATTTTTTATCCAACTAACGGAACTCACTAAAATAATTGGTAAAACTAACTAATTAAACCAATTTTTTTTCCCAACAATTCTATCAATTAGACAATGTCTGGAAGGACTCAGGCGGGGGGCCCAGATTCTATTGAACCTACTGGCCGCTGCACATATTTAATAGGAGATTATAATCGATTTCAATTTTAAATAGATAAAAATAAATGAGTAATACTAGTGGATCTCACAAAATGTATGCATGAAAAGTGAATTTGACCAGAAATAATTACTCATTTCGTCCCATAAAGATATGATTGTTTATTTTTCCGTTTGTTCCAAATTATATGTCACTTTCCTTGCTTAAGAGTGTAATTGACTTTTTAGTCTTCTAATATACATCTATTTCATAGCATTGTTATTAACAAATGAGCACTAATTCTATTTTAATCATTATCTAACATAAGGGTATATTAGGAAAAGTGCAAGTAAAATTTATAGTTTCAATTATATTATTCACATTTATTTTTTTAATTTGTGTGAAATTAAAGCAAGTCTTTCTTTTGGACAGGGAGAGTGAAAAATACTTATCGAACATAACAAATGCGTACGTCGGACTTCCACATTGAATAATGCCGTTGAAGACTTTCCACTATGGTTGATAAATATTGTCGAATGTAATATCGTGAAAAGGTCACAACGTGGTATGACATAATGCAAAGCTATATTACTTGATGCTCATGCTCGAAGCTTATTTCACGAGGCTATGTTATTGATCATCATAAAATTTATCTGCTCATTAAGGAACTATCTTAGCCCTCAGGCATCAAAGAATGCTACTTTCAAATATTGTCACTGATTGATCTTGAATTTTTCAAAATTGACGTCCTTTTATTTTATATTTTTCAATATATTCAACATGCTTCAATTCACGTACTAAGAACGATAGTACCACCACTAAGCACTCCCACACCGCCCCACAAATTATATCATCCAACAAAAGAATATTTTAAAAATCGATACATTGATATATTCATTAAAACAAATCTTTTTCTAATAAAATTCACCCAACCAAAGTTGGAAAAATTTCAATTTTCACCGGATCACTCAAAAAACAAAAATGGTACATTCAGTTATCAATTATGAGACAAGTTATGCTAACACATTCAAATCCCGAATCAAAATGTATGACACTTCATCATTTGTTAATGCAGGAGGATCCGAATCACACGAAGCGGAGTTGTCAGATAGCTCGTTGATGGCGCTGAAGTACCATGAGTTGGCAGATCAACGTAAGAGTGACAAGTAATCGACGACATTTTCTAATTGTGACCATCTTTTGACACATTTTGGTATTTTAGTCATAACTTTGACTACACTTATTAGAATCGAGCTCATAATCTCAATTCAGAAAGCTCTTTTCGGGGCGCAAGTCGTGGTCACCCAGTTAGCTCGGTGCACATCGATTTCGAGGGCAAAATCACTGTTTTCCCTTCCGAATCCCCAATTTTAGTTATTTTTTTCCTTTTTGCTAATATTTCGTTTGTCTTTTTAGAATAGATTACGAGCCTGATTTGGGCCAATTTTTTGGATATTATTTCTTTTATTGTCCTAACTATTTAACCCAGCTTGTGGTAGGGATGGCAAAAAAGCTCGGACGACTCGGGCTCGATCCAGAAAAAGCCTGAGCCAAGCTCGGTGGGCTCAATTATACCGAGCCCCATTTTAGGGAGTTGGCTTAAGCCCAGGCGAGCCTTCCCATAAAAAAAAATTAAAATTAAAATTTTCTAAAAGAACTGCATGCCTGCAAAGGCAGCTTGTAGCTGCGCAGGCAGCAAAGGCTGCCATTTATATTTAAAAAAAAAAACAAACAAACAAAAAACCCGAGCTTGCTCGGCTCGACTCGGCCCGCTAAGGCTAGGGTCAAAATCTCAGGTCGAGCCTCATTTTTTTTTATCGGGCTTTGTTCGGCTAGACTCGGCCCCAAACAAGTTCGGACCGAGCCCAAGTTTTTTTTTTGTTCGGGCTCGACTTGACTCGTTGACATAGCTAGCTTGTGGGTTATTTTCGTATTATTGGATGATTAATAAATATTTTTTTTTTTTTTGGAGTTTTCTCTTGTTTCGTCCATGTTAATTGTCTGCTGAAACTAGTTTGCAGAATAATCTCTATTCTGCTCGGCATCAGTTGAAACCAGCCTGCAAAATAATCGCTATTCTACCCGACGTCATCTACCAACAAAGGTATAAATTGTATTTGTACAAATAATTTAATTGTTATTGAGACATAATATGGCAACGGGGCGGGCCCTTTCTCCGTTTATGGCCCCTTTTAATTTTTTTTAAATTTTTTATATTTCATTTTATTACCCATATTCATTAAAATGAGATATATATATATATATTATTTCTTTTTAAAAGTTAAATTATTTAAATATATTTGGTA
>CAIGRF010391791.1:33425-55933 GCA_903798235.1 Fraxinus ornus | reverse complement strand
TTTACTTCCTATATTGAATGATTGAACAATAATAATCAATATGTTACTCGGCTTTCCTCCATGTACAGAAACCTTTCCACAGAATTTCACCAGAAAACTCACAATATGCAGGCTCCACCGTGTATTTAAAAAAAAATGTGCAGGACCCACGTGTGTGAGTATTTTAGTGAAATTTTGTGGGTTTGGCTTCTGTACATGAAGCAAAATTCATGGTTATTAGCTCAAATCATGTCAAACTAAAAAGTAGTTTTCGGAGAGAAACTGTTAGTAGGGATGTTGAGCTCTAGAAAGTTCGGGTCAAGAATGTCAAGAAATAAAAGTTGAAAACCAGAGCGAAGCAAATTAATATATATTTAGGGTGTATTTGATCCACATTATATTGTAAGAATGTATTCTGAAATAGTAGATTGATGGATAATGTGTGGTTGAAAAAGTATGAAAAGTTATTGATGTGATGTAAAATATTATTTTATTGAAAAATGTATGGTTGAAAATGAGTAGAAGAATAAGAATGAAAAAAAAATAATGTGTACCAAACAATGACTTAATACAATTAAGCACGACAGAAATTAAATAAAACAACGTACAAAATTTTAGGTGAATCAATTTTTACGTGATGTTGCAAACAGTTTTGACATAAAATTTCCTTTCGTCGTCTTCTTCTTCTTCTTGGCTTCTGAGGCTGACGTCATGCATCCGAAAAAGTTAGGTAATAAGAATTTCCAGTTTCCTACATAAGTTGGAGTTCTTCCACATTTTGGTTTGCTTGTAGTTTTAGCAGCATAAGTAATCTGTCAAATGATACGTTGACAGTAAGCAATACATGATTTAATCCTATTATTTTCTCAAATTGACAATTTTTTTGTACTGGCGTGAATAATGTGTTGGATGGAACAGTGCAATACAGTACTCGATAGGATTACGATACGACCCATAAAGTATGGTACCTGAACCTTGGGAGGGTGTTTCATGCAAGTGATAGAGGATGCCCCTGCTGAATGATTGGATTCTCGAAGCTGTCTTGCGTAATTAAGAAGCTCGGCTTTCCTATTGTATGAATTATTACGAACATGAGTAGCTCGAGAGAAATGATCATAACGATGTTGGTGTTGGTGGGTCCTTCTCAGAGTCTCTATGTATATCGCGATTAACACAGTTTTCCTTCCATAGCACGATATCTAAGACGATTGAAATTCCAAAGTATCAATGATGTGAGGGTTAAAAAGGATAATACTAAGAAATTTTATCAAAAAAGAGCCAAGGAAACTAGAGTCGAAAGACTTGCCATCTTCTTTATTCTATATGACCAATTCTCTTTAGCAAGAAAGTGCATTCATGGAGTCGAAATATAATTTTTTTTTTATTGGTTCGTTATATATGTAAGGGGAAACGGGGAGTGAAATTTGAAGGTGTTGCTTCTAAATATATATAGTGTAGGGAGATTTGAAGTAGACGAATTATTAGTTAATAAAGATTAATTGGGGTTATTCTACTTGGGGTCATTGTACTTTGACTCAATTTTCAATTAGGTCACTACATTTCAATTTATGTCAACTAAATCATTATACTTTAATTTTATTTCAATTTAGGCCACTTCATTCAATTCCATCATATTGTCTACCACCAGACATTAATATAGCCAATAAATGCTAACGGTCATCCTACATGACCATCAAAAAATGACTTGATCCCAAAAAACCTACCTTTTAGTTATATACTTCTATACAATCCTAAAATGAGTTTTTATATCTTATCACTTCTTCTAAGTCATTTTTTATGGCAGCATGCAACCGCTACATTAGTGTCGACGTTAAACGTCTGACGTTAAACAATGTGAAGGAATTGAACAAAGCAGCCAAAATTGAAATAGAATTAAAGTATAGTAACTCATTTGACACAAATTAAAGTTTAGTAGCCCTATTAAAAATCATTCAAAGTACAGTGACCTCAAATGTAAAATGAATCCATTAATTATGTATATAGTTATGCTGGCCTAGTGATACGCCGACGTGTTCCTTGTTTGGATCGAAGCCGTATAGTTATGATTGGTACAACTTGTTCCAAATAAGAAATCCAAAACGTTAGGAGATGAGATGCATAATCAATATTTGGTAAAACAATNCCGACGTGTTCCTTGTTTGGATCGAAGCCGTATAGTTATGATTGGTACAACTTGTTCCAAATAAGAAATCCAAAACGTTAGGAGATGAGATGCATAATCAATATTTGGTAAAACAATGTTATGTAGCATTTCGGCAATAAAGCCGAAGTCGGCCATTTTATTTATTGTTTAAAAATCAAGTCAATGTTTGTCCGTACTTGAAAGATGCTTCACTTAAAGAATAATAATTTTTTGTTAATAAAAGACAATGTATGAAAAATAAGCAACTTATTTTAAGCTAGTTAAATCAAATGGTACAATCGCTTAGCCATACTTGCTACACTAGCTGTCATTCTCATCTCTGGGAAGAAAATGGCTCAAATGGTACAATCTCCTTGTCAATCAGTCCACCCACATATAAGAAAGAGCCAAACATCTAAGGGTAGGGAGGTCCACAGAGAGGAAACCGCTTCCCGAATGTCCGGCCAAAGTGTGTATAAACAATGACCGCATCCGGATTTACCTGAGTGGTGAACCAAGGGGGAAAGCCACCACTCCTCAGGCGAAACTTGAACACTTGAGTCATCAAAAAATAAATAAAGGCCAAACATCCTGCTAAAACCAGGACCTTGAAACAGGAAATGATAGAGAAACCTCCTATGCCAATGTCTGTACCTGTACTACCTTTCAAATTTTAGAATTTATAGTTATATGTTGAGAATCTCAGTGAAGTGGAAAGGTGTCACAGACCGTTCCTTCCCGTTGAATAGAATACAAAGTCACATTGGAATTATAGAATTCAATGTGAAATTTGCTGCCGAGTGTATTCCCAGAGGGCAATGGCACCGCTGACATGAACGTTGAGTGACCTAACTACTCCTAGCTGTGGAATTTCAACACAAGCATCCAGCATGTGGATTATCTCCACAGGGATTCCCTCCTTTTCACGGCCAAGGACTAATACCTGCCAGAATTGACAAGCATCTATCATTAACCCTGAAAATAAATGTGCAAGAATAATTTGTAGTCATTGACCCGATAGTGTAAGAATATACTACGTTTGTCTTTCTTTGGGTATGCAAGTGCATTTTTCGCAAAAGGAGAATATGTACAGAGGTAATGGAGATAAAGAAAGAAGAGGACAAGATTTCCTAGTAGAAAAAAAAATAAAATCAAATGTAGTTCAATTCTGGAAAATAGTAGTAGACCATCACATCTTTCCACTATTGATAGAGTTAAATTATCGAAAGCCTCTGTAATTTCAGGTCAGGGGTACATGCTCCATTTTAGGATTCATGTGAAGTTGAAGATCTATGATTCAATAAAACTTACCGTCTTCGTAGGGAAAACGCATCGGTCCAGTGGTATGCTATTTGCAGTTTGCTCTAGACCATAGAGAGCGAATCCCTCTTTCTTCTTCTTCTCCAAGAAAATTTTCAAACTCCTCTCTGGGACTTCCACAACTGGAACCCACTTTTCTGCTGTTACACTGAAATACCAAAAATAGTTAATAGGAATGAGTCAAAAGTACATCAGTACTGCAGACTTTGACAAGTACAAAATTGCAGTCTGCAAATAGTGCTGGCAGTTTTTCAGGTTTCATCTTTAATTTCTCTAATATTTTAATCCTACTGCAAATATTTAGTTAAGTTAGAAAAAGAAATCCTAGAGTTTTGTGTCCCATCATTAATGGGTACTGGGTAGGTTCCTTTCTGCCCGTTCTTTGCTGTTAACTCACAGAAATTGATATTCAAAGTAACATTATCAAAAGTATTACCAAATCTCGAGGTTAAGAAGAAGACAATCTAGGCAAATACATAAACATCTACAAATACCACATTTAAGCCTGCTATCCTTTCTTAGTGTCCTCTATTCACTGATTGCTTAACTTCATGAATTTGTTTGACATTATTCAATTATTTTATCTGTTGAATTTAAAGATCTTGTAAAACATATTTTCTTTCACTGCAGTCACAAAAATAATATCATATTCAGTTTGTGTTTCTTTTAATTTCTTCTCTTCTTTTCAGAAAAGATACAGAAGTGATGTTCTGGCCATTGCATAAATTGTGTTGGCCCCCCACCATGTAAAAAGCCAATAAATTTAAGCAATTCACAATAGAATGCCCATGGCTGAGGGATTGGGCAAATATCTGTTGGCACGAATCCAGGATCTGCCACTGCTTGCTGCACAATCTTTGAGCAGAGAAGTACACAACTATAAAAATAAATGAAAACTACTGTGTAAATTTGGATAACTAGAAAATATGCGATAAATTTTCAATAGGAATCAGATTGCCTATGCAACCCTTCAAAATAATCTACTATCACAATTCACTGAATGGTATAAAGATCCATACAAATGTGAAACATTAATTAATACGGAATACTCAGAAAAAAAATTAATGAATTATGATCAATACCTGATGAGTTGGAACTGCTTGTCCTTTAATATGCTTTTGTCTGCAACTGCTAGTCCTGCTGCTCTAAATACCTGATATTAGTCAAGATTGTCATATTAATGAAATTGCATATAAAATAGTAAGATTCAAACGGAGCCATAACAATGAAGTTGTGTACAAACGTGTCAAAATAAAAAATTAATCTAACCCACCTCACAAGTCCGTGCTAATCCAGCAAGATTAGGTATCCGATCAATAAGTGATGCTACAAGAATTATTTGTTGTCGGCTTGCTCTTAACTTATCTGTCGCCATGCTTCTTGAGTGTAGCAAATTATCAAGAAGCTGATCTTCATTTTCTATATCTGCATTTCATGAATCAGGAAGTTTAACTGCTGTTGCTCATATCAGTTGGCAGAGACAAGAAATTAAGCATCTTCCACTATGCTTCATTATCAAGCACAGAGTGCACAGGACGATAGAGAATAGATTTATCTCATCGAAACGGTGGAAATACCATATCAAAAATTGAAGTATTAGGTAAATTTTCTGCATCAAGTTTTGACTTCAAACCAGTCTATCAACTTCTAATATCAAAATCAAAATAATCACGCAGTCAAAAGACTTGCACCCAAGATAATATTCCCACTTTCAGAATCTAAATGGTAAAACTAGACAATTTTCAGAAACTTAGAAGAAAGCTAACAGGTTTTATATGTCTTACATTTCCCAGGCTGCTCCCTTTATTGAAACAAGAACAAGAAAAAAAGTTTTAGAAACATCTATTCAGTACCTGTCACACTTACAAATCCTAAATTACCTGAATAAAATTAGTATGAAAGATTCTATCCAATTTAACCAAAACCAACAAAAATGCAAAGGAGTTTGACTCATCAGTTGACTCACTATCTCATGCCTTATACGTTGACTCACATACAAAATCCAAAGTGTTACTAGTACATAAGTATTAAAAATTGGAATTTTTCATAACTGCAGCCCTTACCACCAAACAAAAGAAAAAACAGGAAAAGAGTTGATATTTCCTCAAGGATAACGGGTATTATATATGCACGAGTATCTTTGAGGTCAGAGATGTGTAGATATGCACCCTCTCTGTAAATTGAGCTGCTATGTATCCTGAACGAGTGCACAAGATTAAGATCTCAAAATGCACGTATACGCACCCTTCATATGACCCATTGACAACATGAAATCACTTAGAAGGAAACTTAATGCTAAGATTGTCGTATTCATATATATAAATATGCGTGTTGTTTGTTATGGGAAGCCTACGCTGGGCTAACAGTCCATGACAAAGTCGAAGAGTGTTGGAGCGAAAAGGTTGGTTTATCACATCCTACATGTTTCATACCAAAAACACCAGAGATAACTTCGACATTTGTCATTTTTCTTTGGAAATAGCAAGATCGTGTATTGTTCTTATTTTAGTTATGGAACGTGAAAAATACGCTTTCATATGTGAACTTTAGAAACAAAAAATATTTGAATCAGTCCAACATACAAGTTATTCATTACAGAATTATTTGCCAAGCATCTCCAGCATGAGTAACAGCATAAAGAACCGCCAGCTAATATCCAACACTATATATAGAAAAAGCATGAATTTCTCAATGCATGTGAAAGAGAGTTTAATTTGGACCATAATACATTCTTCACTCAAATACTCAGCCCCACAAAATAATTTGTTGAAGCAGACTATATATTCATGTTCGCTGCAATTGAGTACATAAGATCAGATAGACTTATCAAAAAGTGTTAGATCTCTCCTCGACAGTCTGTGCTGTATGTATTTGTCCAGCATCCTATGATGAGTCCATTTATTATTCTTACTTAAAATGTAACAGGAAAGCAAGGAAGCAACAATATGCTATCCAAGAGATTTCCTTCTCTTTCTCATTCTTGTGTTGATTTTAAATTATTACAGAGTACATAGGTTTCACCATTAAAGATGCAATACACATCAAAAACTACATTGTATTGTGCAGGGTAGACGAATGCACTTATTATAACGTACCAAGAAGTGATCTGTATGATGATTTATTGTCCCAGAAGGAAGTAGAAGCCATCTCTATCATCTCATGTCTGGGGAAACTGATTTTTCTTTGAAAGTCATATGATATATCCTTTGGCAGCTGGATTAATAATTCTCCTTCATTGGAGTTCAACATCTCAGTGCACTTGGGGTCATCATCGGTACGGAAACTATCATTCTTGATAGAAGCAGCATCCTTTGCCATTGAGCATCTAAGATCTTCCCTAGTATCCTGTGAGAACCACTGATGAGAGATCAAACACATGAAAAAAATCAAAGAAACAGTAACTTGCTTACATTTAAAAAGTTAGTAACTCGATCCATGAGGGTAGCTGGAACACATTCAAATTCAAGTTCCTGCAAACATTCCAAAAAAATAAAAAAAATCAAGGAATCGCATAGTATTAAACAAAATTAACTGAAGGATGGTCCACTACATGTAGCGTAAACATTTTTCAAGTACGTGACGTTAAACCTACTAACATCGGCCATTGCACGAAAGAGGTGCAACCTATGCACAAAAGGTATGCATAGAGTAGGATACAAAATCGCCTATTCAAACAAGGATAAGTGAAGAAAGAAGATAAATAACCCTCCTTGATTCTAAAGATAGTATGTCAATTAATTCCCAAAAGCTAGTTTACCAAAAATAAACTTTTAACTAATATAGAATACAATCAAAGATTACGCTAGAAGGGATTAGAATCGGAATTTTACAATAAGGTTTGTCAAAAACATCCAAGAAAGAACTGGATGAGTAAGGAACTAATCTTGGCTCGAGAAAGATGTGGGAAAACAACTTTTCAGTTTAGTTAAAGGCATCACCACTTGCATAAAGACTCCTATTTCTTTTCAACAAAATGTGTCACCAAAGTCTACTGAGAGACACACTCCAGTGAAATATACCTGTTTTTCAAATATATTCACACCTTATATGGTAATCTTTCAGAGGTTCACTGGACACAGCATAAGGAAAAACATATCTCAAAGATTATTTGCATTAGCACAATGAACCTGCCGATAGTTAGCACATTTATCTGTCATGCTTACATGAAAACCATCATAAAGATTCTTTCTTCTTGTTAGGCCATAGGCCAAGTTGGTAGATGTCTAGTCCTTCCTCTTCTAACTTTCTTTATCGAAATCATGTCATTCTCATGAATGTGGTCTCTTTAAGTCGATGCAAAATATGAGCCAACCACTTAAGTCATCCTTCCCATAACTTGTTCTCAATTGATGCCACCTTCCACTTATTCATGTATATTCTCAATTCTTATTTTATCAATTTTAATATGACCACCCTCCATCTTAGCATCGTCATTTCCTCTACATTCCATCGTGAACTCTTAACAGTTCAACACTCAGAACCATAAAGCATAGGCAGTTTAGCATTTAAGACTCTCAAGCCCAAAGATGTTCAAATCCATATCTTTTAATTTTAAAATTTAAAGAAGGAACTTTAGTCAAATGCAAGAGAATTAACCACGCCTAAAATTGCCATGGAACTCTTTCCCCTTTCTGTTGTCTTAAAATTACTGATCCTCCTCATAAAACCTTCTCTCTGTGGTCTAAATTGTAAACTAATAATAGAACATGCAGAGAAACTCCTTGAATCCTAAACTAGACATTGGCAGACTGACAATGGGAATCATAGACACGGATGTACCAAGTCTTGTAGTTCAAATGACGGTACTTTAATCAATTATAACGTAGCTAAGAAAGTTCTCCACAAGGAACTAGAAACGCCAGTCATCATATAATGGAAGTGGGATCCACTATGGCTATGTGATGTTGGGTGAAATCTTCATGTCCCGAGGTGACAAACCGATTTTGTAAAAAGGCTTTATGATGAGAAAGTATTGCCAACCTTTGAAAACATCTGTGGTACAAGTTCTAAATTTCAACCATGTAAAAATAATCTATCAATACTGACCTCAACCCGATTTGTGAAAATTCCAGCTGGTAAAATAGACTTCATAGGATCAAAAGCATCGATATAACCGTCCATCGACACTCTTAAACTGCATTAACAATCAAGAAGAAGATTAAATGGAAAACATTACAGCCCTACGAAGCGTCAACAATAATAAATAAATAAACATTAAATCCAGAATTTATCACTTTCAACAGTCACTAGTTTTCTCACTCTGTTCCTCTCTCTATATTCCTTTCCTCTTCTTCTCTGTCTCTGATAAGTAGCTTTAGTTTTGACCACTAAAAAAGGGACATGGCCATCTAGAAACTGTAGCCTTATTAAAAACTATAACGATTAGTTGACTGTATTCATATTCACTTTGGTACATTGAACCATTACATCTAAAGTTTCTTCCCCCATATAATTGGAACTGCAGAAATTCTAATTCAATTATATTTACTGACAATCTTTGCATTTTGATAAAACAATATCCAGTCATCCAAAACTCTTTTGGAAGTGATTTCCTAAAATTCCTAAACATATTGTCCTAACCCTGCAGTCCTCGAATTCAACTGAAGAAACATTTTCAGGGAAAGAGAATCTTGAACGGAATATAACATTTAACACCCTTGAGAAAATAAAATAAAATAATCAGTTTCAGGAATTAGATATTTACTATAAATTTAATTATTGTGTTTGTGGTGCGGAAGCGTTATGAAATATTGTAATAAGAATTGTTATGAAAGAACTATATTGAAATAACTTTCTTTGTATTGATTGAATAATAATAATAGATGTTATGAAAGTGTACAATACCCCTATATTTATTGGCAAAATTATTCTCTAATCCTATTAATAAAAGGAAACCAAAATAAAGAAACTAAATTCTAAAAGAAAATAAATTAATCCTAATCTAAAAAAAATTTAAGAATAAAACCTATTATAACTAGAAAAGATAATTAAAAAAGACAAAATCCTAGATAAAGTGAAATTATTAATTGTAGTTGTGAAATTATTGAAAAGTTATATGACTTTCTTGATCAACCTGAGGTTTCTTATGTGTCAACAGGTGCCAATTGTAGGAAAAGGAAATTGAAATCAAAGAGATGAAAGAGCAAAAGAAAGAAATAGTATGGTTATTGCAACAGAATGAAATCAGAAGAAAAGAAGTTGAGAAGAAGCTAAAAGTGAGTGAGAAAGTTGTTGCCACCACAATGGCGACATCACCTCCAGTATGATAGTTTATGCTTTCATTTATTGGTATTTTTCTTTCTTCTGTTTTCTTTTTGTTCGTCTTTGACTGTTCTACTTTTGCAGGAAAACTCTCACAAATACATTGCTGCTGATATGAGTGCTCCTTTGTCTCCAATCCCTGTGCCAGCACGGAAACAACTGAAATATACAGCAGAAATTGCTANTTGAAGAAATCAATTGAGAAGAGGGAGATTGACATAATTGGGAGAAGAAATCAAGCGGCAACGAATAGTTTTTCTAAATCCTTTCTTCTTTTCCATGCTATTTATGTTTAATTCAATGATGTCAATTTGCTTAATTATGAACTAAAACCTTAGATCTAGGGTTTGATGTAATCGACTTAAGACATGTTTGATTCCTATATATTTAGCTCTTTTGGATTTTTCTGTTAATTTATTTATGTTGTTTATGTTTAATGCGTTCAATTAATTGGCCATTAGTTGAATGAATTGATGCATAAATTTCGGCACTCGAGAGATGGAAGTTTAGGTGTGATCTAAAAACAACATAACTTAGGTTTCGTAGATTTCGAGAGAAAGTACGAATCTTTGAGACTTGTTTGAATCAAGAACCACGTACATTAAATTTTCTATACATTTAATTCGGAATAGAGCTATTGAAATTAAATTATAGAGATAAATTTTATTCGACACTCCAGAGAGGGAATAAAATTATATTAAGGTTCTTGCCTATAAATTAAGAAAAATCTGTTTGAGTTAATGTTATATAAGTTGAAAAGTATTGTTGATGGTATGATGAAATCATTCCCTGAGCTTTCATAATTTGATAACTTCTTTAAAGTTTGCTTCCGTTGACTTGCCAAAGTTTAGTCTATCCACTTTAGATTAAAATCACAGCATTGATTCAAGTTTGATCGTCTGAATAAAGTGGAAATTGAAAAATTATAATACTCGGTAGAAATCAAGTATCAATACATGTGGGTTCGACATTTTTCATTTCATCACTATATTACAAAAATTGACACCGTACACTTACGGTAATTTCACGTTGCACAAAACGCGTGACAAAAACTCATCCTCGAGTTTTGCGGTTCTAAAGAAAACTCATCTTGAGGAAAGTACTCGAAGATATCCGCAACATTGAAAGTATTGGAAATGTTCATATTAGCTGTAAGGTCAATTTTGTAAGCATTATCACCAATCTTTTGAAGAATGCGAAAATGATTAATCTTCTTATCTTTAAGTTTATTGTAAGTACCAACAGGAAAACGATTTTTTCAAGGATGGATCATCACCAAATCACCTTCATTGAAGTGAACAGCTTAAGGCGTCGATGTTGGTCTACAGCAGTCTTGTAACGAATATTAGCATCTTCTAAATTTTGTTTTACCTCATGATGAATTCGTTGAATACGTTCAGCAAACTCTTCAGCATTAGAATTCACATTAGGAAGCCGTATCAAATCTACCGTATGTCGTGGAACATTAGTGTAAACGACTTCAAATGGAGTCCTCTTGGTGGATCTATTAAGCATACTATTAAAAGCAAACTCAATTTGATCCTACTGTCTTGGTTTATCTCCACTAACTGCTCGAATCATTTGCCAAAAGTTCAATTAGCCACTTCTGTTTGACCATCTGTCTGAGGATGAGTCGTGATACTAAACTTTAAAAAATGTCAAACATTATCCACAGTGTTTTCCAAAAATGGCTCAGAAACTTTACATCTCTATCAGAAGTTATAGCTACACAAGAAGCATGTGCAGTTTTCTTACAAAGGAGGAAGTAAGCCATCTTCGAAAATCGATCAATTACGACCAAAACAGAATCAACTCCCCGTTGAGTTCGTGGAAGATCGAGAACAAAATCCATAGTGAGATCTTGCTATATTGTTTCTAGAATAGATAAAGGGTATAAAGTCCAGTATTTTGAGCTTGTCCCTTAGCTTTCTGACATATTGGACAACGTAGAGCAAAACGACCAATGTCTCTTTTGAGCTAGGGCCAATAAAATCTCTCTTCAACCAAGCTAATTTGTCGTCCCAACCGGCTTGTACTTCTATTCCACATGCATGCAATTCTTGAACCAAGTGCTCACACAAAGAAGAACGAGAAATGCATAATTGCATCCCTTTAAACAAGAATCCTTCCTGAAGTAGGTAATCGGATATAAATTCCCTATTACTGCATTGAGTTCATATATCGCCAAAATCCTCATCCATTGCATAAAGTTCCTTGGAGCAATCGAACCCAATGCTAATTGTAGCTAAAAGAGATGCTTCTCGACTTAAAGCATCTTTTACTTTATTCTGTTAGTCTGATTTATGCTTTATAGCAAAAGTGAAGTTCTGCAAAAAGGTGATCCACCGAGCGTGCACTCGATACATTGTTTTTTCAAAACTTGATGATCCGTAAATAACATAAATTCTCGTTGCATCAAGTAATGTTCCCAATACTTTAAAGCTCGAATAACGGCATAAAACTCTAACTCATAAGTAGTCTACTTTTGTCGAGACTCACTAACCTTTTCACTAAAAAATTCGACTAGGCGACCTTCTTGAGATAATACTACTCCAATCCCCATATAGGAAGCATCACATTCAACTTCAAATACTTTTTCGAAGCTAGGTAGTGCCAACACCGGTATAGTGCATAACATGGGTTTTTATTGCCTCAAAACTATTTTCTTGTATTTTGCTCCATTGAAATTGGCCCTTTTTAAGCAATCTGTAATAGGTGCCATGATTGTACTAAATCTTCGAATGAAATGCCTGTAAAAAGTTGCTAGCCCATGAAAGCTTTGTACTTCTCGTACGGTTTTAGGAGCTGGCCATTCGCGTATTGCTTTCACCTTTGCCTAATCAACTTGGATACCATCCTTTACCACCATAAAGCCAAGAAATAAAAGTTGGTCAATCATAAATATGCACTTTTTGAGATTGATATATAATTTATTATCTCGCAGGACTGAGAGAACTTCTTTAAGATGTGACAAGTGCTCATCTTCTTTCTTGATGTAGATAAAAATATCATCAAAATAGACTACCACAAACTTTCCCACAGATGGACGAAAAACTTGGTTCATTAATCGCATGAATGTGCTTGGTGCGTTTGACAGCCCAAATGGCATCGCTAACCACTTGTAGAGACCATCCTTGGTTTTGAAAGTTGTTTTCCACTCGTCGCCAGTTCGAATACAGATATGATGATAGCCACACCTTAAATCAAGTTTGGTGAATACCAATGCCTCTTCTAACCTGTCGAGCATATTATTAAGAACGATACTTGATTGTTATTTTATTAATAGCACAGGTGACTATGCACATTCATCAACTGCCATCCTTCTTTGGAGTGAATAAAGCGGGAACTGCACAAGGACTCGTACTTTCACAAATCAACCCTTTATCAGGTAACTCATTAACCTGTCGCTGCAACTTTTCATGTTCAACTAGGCTCGTGCAATAATGTGGTAAGTTAGGGAAACTAGCTCCAGGTGCCAAATCAATATGATGTTGAATGTTTTGCATAGGGGACAACTCGTTTGGTAACTCGCTAGGTGCCATATCAGCAAAATCACCAACTTTTGAACTTTGGCGGGAATCTGTATAGTTGCTTCCGATTGACCTTTAACTACTAATGCTAATATAGTGCGCGGTTCTTTTACTTGTTCAAAGAATTCTGGGCCTTATATGATGGTAAAAAGTGGATTCTCTTCCTTGATAGCAGAGTTGTTTTCCAAAGGTTGAGATTATGGTACTAAAACGATCTTCTTATCAAACCACCAAAATATGAAAGTGTTATCCCGCCCCTTATAAGTGGCATCGACGTCATAGTGCCACGAACAACCCAATAAAATATGACAAGCATCCATATCCACCACGTCGCATATGATCTCATCTTTGTAATATTTCACAATCGACAAAGGAACTTTACAGATCTCTAGAACTTGAATTTCTGGGCCTTTTTTAATCCATGCAATCTTGTATAGAGAAAGGGTGTCTCGCGATCTTCAAATTTAGAGTTTTTACCACTGCTTTGGAAAAGACGTTCTCACTACTATCGCTATCAATGATCACATTGTACACCTTACTATGAATAGTGCACCAAATCTTGAAGATTTTATGTCGTTGCGAGTTATCGGGCTTTTTTGGTGCAAGTAAAAAGCATTGGACAATGCACGCCAACTCTTACCCTGTATCCGCATTTGCAACATTACCTCCCTCATAATCAACGTCTTCAAAATTTTGTTCTTCATCACTTTCACCTTTTTCTACAATGTTGATGGATCGCCTGTATGGGCAGCTATTTGAAAGATGGCTTGGTTAACTGCACCGAAAGCACTTTTCAAGATTAAGATGCGCATAAGGGTCATTATTGGTTCGTTGCTGTGCTTGGGTTTTGTTTTGGTTGTTAGACTGACCAGGAGCTGAAGTTCCACTTTGATTTTGCACCGAATTCTGAATTGGAAGAGTATCCTTACTGTTATTATTGTTGTTGCCTGGGGTCGTTGCACCCTTTCGGGTAGAATAAGCCTCTTGACTAGATCGCCGAAAATTACCTTGAGTACGAGCTGTGGTCCTATTCATTTGATTTTCCACTTTCATTGCTAAATTGACTGCATCTGTCCTGGTCCAAACCTCCTGAAGAGCTAGTCGATCTTGAATGACTAATTTTAGGCCCCCTATATATCGAGCAATTAATTGAGCTTCTGTTTCAGACAAATTAACTCTGGCATTCAATAAATAGAATTCCTTTGTGTACTCGTTTATTGTTCAGTTGTTCTGTCGACAATTCTGATATTGCTGGTATAAAAATTGCTCATAATTTGGGGGGAGAAATCATCTTTGCAATAACCATTTCATCTTGGGTCAGGTTTGCACACATTGTTTTCCATATCGTTGACGATTAAATTGAAGTTGTTCCCACCATGCCGAAGCTCCACCTTTTAATTTATATTGTACAAGTTTAACTTGGTTTTGTTCTGAGATATTCAAATAGTCAAAAAAAAATTCTACGGTATGGACCCAATCCAAAAAATCTTCAATGTTTAATCGGACATCAAAACTTGGAAAATCCATCTTTATCTTAAATTCTTGAACATTTATACCCTGATTATTAGCCCGTGGTTGAAAATTATCTTCTTTGGATGAATAATCGAACCTCCGTGGCCCTCTTTGTTGAAAGCCTCTAACCCTTGGTTGAAAATTAGGACCTCGATCAAAATTAATTCCTTGGTCAACATTGTAACCCCGGTCAACATTATAATCTCGATCAAAATAGTAGGGGTCAAAATTAATACCTCCATCCACCCTATCTTCAATCAAAATTAAAACCACGTCAAAATCAATTACTCTCCTCAAATCAAATTGCGTCTCTACCTCTCGCCCAAGATTTCTTGGAGCTCGCGATTGGTTACTGAGTTCGTCTCACGGCCAGTTGGGACACCCATCCGGAGGTCGCCTTCATCTCATCATCCTCTTTGTCCCCTGTTTCTTCGCTCGTAGCATAGCACCGTAGAGGGGTAGCCTCGTGAAGATCGCGATTCGCGACTGGGTTCCACACAAGGCAGCTCGACCATGGTGTTTTGGTTCCCATTGTCGAAGTGTGTTATCTGTAGTGGGTCGACGCCGCTTCCCCAACTTGGGTCGACGTCTAGTGTAGCTTCAGAATTTCTTGCGCCCAAGTCAAGATGTCGTGGTTGATGACCGCTATCTTCTTCATCTTCAGAGCCTAGGTCATCTTTCCTTGACCAGGCTTCTTTCATTCTGGTTGTTTCTCGTTCTTGCCCGCCATAGTTAACGCAATCATCATCTGTGTTAGATTTTGAAGAGCATTGTCGATCCCCTCGATTCGTTGCTCGAGTCTATCGAGCCTCCGTTCGTCGTCAGCTGTTCGAGTCATTCGACTGCCACCAGTGCCTTCGTCGACCATCAGAATAAGGTAATTTCCTTGCTCTGATACCAATTTTGATGCGAAAGCGTTATGAATTCTTGTAATAAGAATTGTAATTAAAGAACTATATTGGAATAACTTGCTTTGTATTGATTGAATAATAATGGATGTTATGAAAGTGTACAATACCAATATATTTATGGGCAAAATTATTCCTTAATTCTATTAATAAAAGGAAACCAAATAAAGAAACTAAATTCTAAAAGGAAATAAACTAATCATAATCTAAACAAGATTTAAGAATAAAATATATTACAACTAGAAAAGGAAATTAGAAAAGATCATTAAAAAAGACACTCCTAAATAAAGTGAAACTATTAATTGTAGTTGTGATGTACTACATCAGTTTGCTTAAATAACTTTTCAAACAAGCTATAGATTTGATTCAATATAGTGATAAAAATACTTCCTATTAAGTCCAACTAAAGTTAATGGAAGCAAAAACTGTGAACATTAGTAATTAAATGGGAGATCAAAACTTACACTCTCAATTAAAAAAATAAAAAAACAAACTTACACTGTCATCTAAAAATTGCACTTTCAACTTTAAACTTTACTATCATAGTTAATGCACATAAAATAACAACTAAAAAGAACCAAGATAGAAGACATTATAACTCATTAACTATGCAGTATCAAATTCAATGCATGTCTGAATGAAAAATGGGATTCAAAGTGTTTTAAAACATATAAGCGGATAAACAAACAAAGAAATACAATTATAGTGTGTCCGAACAATAGATAGTTAAAATCTGAGACCCATATTCAAATGATTTACTGGCGTTTTTCTCAAACAATTAATTACGTGCTGGAAGAAAAATTTCTTAGCTTAAGAATGACAGTTAAAGATCAATGCCAAGACAATTGACGCCAATTTACATGTATCATAAGGTCTGCTAACTAGTAAGTCCTAACTACTTTAGTAAGCAAGCTATTTTTTCGGCAAAAGAAAATTCCAGGACAATGATTCTGGATATCAGACCATACCGTGCACAGTCCGAGTTATGCTCCAAGTAAAATTTCAAGTCTTCAAAGCACCTCTTCTCCAAGGACAGGGTGAAACTAGACCCACAATCTGATGAAGGCAACAATTTTTGGAGAACATGATAAACTAATATCTACAAAAAAATACAACCATCAGATTTAAACACCTATACACTCCAAATGAAACATGTCACAATCATTTTTCATCAGAGATTGACCTGCGTAAATCCCCGCAAAGTATGATGATGTGATGTCAACAAAGGAATTATAGGAGGAAGTAATTCATCAAGATGCCTAGATTGGATCTCTTCCTTTGAGTGGAGAATGATATTAGCTGCTATGAATACATATGATGATAAAGCCTGCAGTTCAACAAGATATATTGAAACTGAAAAGCAGATTAAATGGGCATATGCAATATTTCAGAAACAAGCAAAGAAGAGAGGCAGGTATTAAAGTTGATATACCATGTTACAAATCACAAAAAGAAAATGCAAATTATATTGAAACTGAAAAGCAGATTAAATGGGCATTTGCAATATTTCAGAAACCAAGCAAAGAAGAGAGGCAGGTATTAACGTTGATATTCCATGTTACAAATCACAAAAAGAAAATGCAAAGTTTAGCATATATTGTGAGGTAACAATTGACAAATACATCGAACACGGGGAATATGTCAATCCATGTATTAATCAATGGGGATGTAACATGTAGCTAAAGTTTGAGAACATGGTAAAGACATTATCCTGTGTGTCCCAAATTGAATGTGTACAACTACACTCTTGGCTGTTTCAAAATAAAGTTCACTTATATTAGGTAGACACTTAATACCTTTTTCTTTATAAACAACTTTCAATGAAAAAACAAGTGGAGACAATAATTGGTAGGGAAAACTGTTGAGGTACCCAACATATGTGAAATAGAGCATTTAGATCCCCAACCTTCAATTCTGAGCATCTAGGTAGTGAACCTTTCGCCTTTGCAACATTTATGCCCCAACGGATGATAGTTGTCGAATTAACCACCAAAAAGCCAAAAATTGTAAAAACAATATTATACCCTTATTTTGAATTAGAAGTGTTGAAGATAATTGGTGCCTGATTTTTATTGCAATGTACGATTATTTACCAGATGATTTACTATTCCTAACTCCTATTTGAATAAAATCAATTAAATGTGATTCAATAAAATTCCTAAATACTTACATTTTACTAAAACGATTTAAAAGTGCGCAATTAACTCAAATGAGGGTTTTTCGTATGAATGTATGATGTTAGGGCTCGCAATTTTACCAATAGCTATTACATTTAATCTCGATCGTATTACAATTTTACCAATAGCTATTACATTTTACCAATGTATGATATTGTATTTGGTCGATTTTTTCTTAATTAATCAACTTACCTCTCTCGGGTTCAAATTAACGTTATCTAGTCAAGTCAGTTCACCTATCTTCATATGAATTCAAATAAGCCTCAATTAGAAGCATTTAAGCTCCTAAATATTTAATGACTGCGATAACCATAAAAGTGTATATCTACCTTTTATCCAAATTGCCAAATTTTACTGTGTGCTCTAAATTTCTAACTTACCCTCTCGATTCATTACAAATTCACAATTCAATGTTACAATGACCAATTATTTCATAGCATTAAGAACTATAAGTAAAATCAACACATGAAAAACTTAAATACAAGAACCTTGAAAATTAAAATTGAAGGTTCAGACTAGGTTACATTGTTTGCCCCAACTATGAGTTTAGTTACACGAGATGTGTAAAGAAAAATAAAAGAAAAGAATTGACTACATCGCCGGGTTTTGAAATAATGACAAAGAAAGGTCGACGATCTTGCACCAAAAATCTCCTTTTCTAAGCCCTAATCTTGAAATACTAACTTCTTGAATTTTCTCCTTGATTTCTTCTCTCTTAATCTTGAATTATGTGTTTTTGCTCTCCATATTGTGTCTTCCTTGAAAAGAATATAATAAACCTATTTAGAGTCCCCTATTTAGGTCTAAAATCGAGTACCAAAACGTTAAAAATCAGAGGTTTAGTCGGATTACAAAAACTAATCTTAGCTTCCCATATTAACCGTGTGATCGCATGGTTAACAATGTTTGGTTGCTAGCTTCATAATTTCCTGCCTTGCGATCGTATGAACTTCTTTTGTCATTTGTATGAATTGGTCCATATCCATTTTCTTGTTCAGCTAAGTCCTACATTATTGCAGTGTAGGTCCTTCAACTTCCAAACTCGACCCTTTAGACCCCGTTACGAAAACTCGTCCTTCTTTAGCTCTAATTGATTAGTTCTTGTTCATTTTCATCTTTTCTCATCCAATACTGTGTTTTCTCCTAAAACAATCAATAAACACACAAAATTAAGTATCTAAACCATAAAAGTACTTCCAAGTGGTGGTTCAAACAAATGTAAAATCACAATTAACAATAATATTTAATGATATATATTTGAGCTTATCTAATAAGTAATAACTTAAACTTTTAGATCAAGTGGTTTAACATCTATCATTGCAGGCAAAGATCCTTGATTCAAGTCTCGTCTCCACCCATTTTTTTAAAATTAAGCGTGTAAAGCTTTAATAGGAAACATTGAATTCCGCCAACACATGAGGGAATGTGTTGAAGATAATATTCAAATAATATACATTTGGCATTATATAGCATTTTAATATTTTAGATCAAGTGGTTTAATAAAAGGAAAAAAACAAAGAAAAAACAAGACCATTATACCCATCTTCTTCACTTCCACCCCCTCACATAACCAATTATAGCCTGCACCACAATGAGCCACATGGCTGCCATCCCATTTAGCCATTCCCCAACTTCCACTTTGCATATGTAATCGAACTCACATGTTGCAGCCACCACCCTTTCCTTCAGATTTGCGAATAGGTTCGGTCAAAGCACCTAAACTAGACTTGCTTGAATCAATTCTACAATGAATAGTTCTTTTTAATTTAATAATTTGAACTATAAAGTACATACACTCCTAAGGAGAAATGTCCGTGGCAAACGCCAACAATTCTTGGACACTAGAAGAACGTCTCTGACATACCACGATATATTCTATTTTTTAGATTTCCAATTCTCGAACACGCCTCGGAAACGTTTTCAACATGCTCATATATTACTAATATTCTTTATATTTCTAACATATGGTAAACATCTCGACGTATCAAGGACGCGTAGAGCTCCATTGCGTAAATTTTAGAATATAAAATTGGCAAAACAATGTATGGTCTGATTCAAAATATTACTCTCTAAAAGATTGATTTTTTAAAATATGTAAAAGTAAATATATAATACATAAGTGTTTAATCTTTAAAGAATTTATATTGCCATGCTCCTCACGTCACCGTCCACATTTCTAAATTCGGATGCAATGGTGAATAGTTCCTTATATTTTAGAGATGACATCTTGATTATCTTTTAAATAGTTTCTGCCTTCTCTTGACGCATTATACTTTGTCTTCTATCTTCCCTAACCGTCCTTGCATAGACTTCCTTTTCTCATTGTATCTTCCTTCTCTTGTGGAGACTTTCTTTGTCCAGCTTATCTTTTCACTAAGCATTTTGAATCACTATTCCTAAATATAGCCTAAAGAAAAACTCTTATGAAAATAAGCTTTGCAATGAAACCTAATAGAAACTTCATGTAATTTGTTGGGGTAATAACTATAAAAGAGGATTTAGCATGGATGATAGGAGGAAGGTTCAAAAGTATCCCCCAGGAATTCAAACGGCGTCAATGTTTATAGGAAAAATACCCAGCCTTGTCGACCATTGACCTCAAAAAAACATGGCAGAAAGGAAAAAAAAAACTTTCAGATAAATCTAGTTAGATTTTGATCTCCCATTTCGAAAATCAAGAAAAGGGAAAGAGACATTTCAACAAATAACGTAACCAAAATAAGATTGTTGACACCGAGTGCATTATATGGCATTTGGCAAAGATGAAACGACAATAAATCAAAACATATAAAAAGGAGACTAATACTAGAAGTTCACAGATCTACGTCATGAACACATCTCTTACCTGAGGTCGCAAATTGTAATTCCTTAGCAGGGGAATTAGTTGTTGCCCAACCTGTAAAAGAAAGACAGAGTAAAAAAGATTATAAACAATAACAATATATACATTTACCAACATGTCAAGGATAAAAATTCATGATGCGAAAATAGAAAGACAGGTCATTTTGAAATTTTAATTATCTATATACATAGAACATTTTGGACCACAAGTATCTCAATTTTATGTATGTTATCTCATCATGATTCCTCCTCATTTTGTTATATTGTTGAACATTGTTCTCAGTGAGTGATATTTAACAAATTAAACAAAAGCCCCAGGATCCAGTTGAAGAGTTTAGGTGATCCTTCTCCATATTTTCTAAGTTGGAGGAAATATAATGAAGTTTCACTGTACTGTCACTTTGTTTTTTAAAGAAAGTACAAGTCCTTGATAAAGTAGGAGCCTTACTGGAGTTTATAATTACCAATGTTCTTCATTAAAGTTAGTTGAACTTAAATAAAAATAATTTTCAGATCTTTCGCCCCAACCTAAAAGCCATGCTTTTAAGGTGATTCATTGTTCCCTGCTGAAAGATAGTTTCTTCTTCCTCCCAGCATCCGCTCAAATTTCTCCACAACTAGGTTCCATACATCGGTGGTTAAAGAAGAGATCCCAGAGGAAGATCAAGGTAAACATAGCTTCGACTCCAGCGTTTCATCCCAAGAATCTGCCGGCACAAGACTCGAGGCACCTCCCCAACTGCTAACAGTCACACTTCTCCAGGATCATTATAAGCCAAATAACTAGTTCAAACCAATAATGCACTTAAATTTTCTGACTTTTCCGTAATGAACATCACATAACACTAAAGTATCATGTTTTAAATGCACGTGACTTGCCTTTATCTATCCTCCAGCAGCACTGCAAGCAGTGAAGGGGTTATATCACCTTGCTAAATGACTAGCAAAAGTGAAATATGGTTCTTCTTTATTCCCCTAGACCTCAAAATGAGTGCATAAAAAAAGCCTAACAAGCACGATCAAACGCTTTCTCAGTGTACATTTCAAAAGTCCCTCCATTTCCTCTTTTCTGAATCTAGAATGGATCATTTCATTTCCAAGAATAGTGCCATTAATTTGTCTTCGTACAAAAGAAATTTGGCTCTCCAACAGCACCCCAACACCATTTTCAGTCTCATTGATAAAACACTTTGCTATAAATTTTGTACAACACTATTCGCCAAGCTAACGGGCTGAAATTTCCAATATCCACATCTCATTCCATTATAAGATAGCAAAGTTGCAAAGGTAGCATTGTTGTGCAAAATGGGAGCAAGGATGTTAAGGATATGATACATGAGTCTATAATAGAGGGCGTTAATACTAAATAAACTACACTCAGAAAACCATTCCAAAATCTCTGAATTTATATTGTGAAGTACCAAATAACTAGTGAAAAACTTTAACTCGGAACAAGAACATGCTCCCTGTTGCAGAGCATATAATTTGCAACCTCAACTGCTCTCCAACTCAAGTTTTTGGAGAAAGTGTTTCTGGTAGCTATGTCATAGATGTATCATAGAAAGATTTATTTTCCTTTCTATGTAAAAAGGTTAATGAATAATGATCAGATTTTATGATTTTAACACTAATTAAAATATAGTTGAATCCCGGTGTAATACCCCCAACCACGAAAGCTTAAGAAATTTGATAGGTACTACTCATACCAACAAGGTGCACCTTCTTTTCCGGAAGCCCATCGTTAGAAACTCCACAGTTAAGCGTGCTTGGCTTGGAGCAATTCCATGATGGGTGACCCCTGGAAAGTTTTCTCGGGGAGCGTGCGAGTGAGGACAAA